>JAHZNP010000141.1:0-129736 GCA_020615345.1 Triops cancriformis
TCCTTCCAGGCGGGCCACGTTTTGTTCACGTGTCCTTGAGTCTCCTGCCAGTGCCACACGGCACCACCAATCTTCCCAAGCACCGCCCTCAACAAGCAATCGTCACTCCACCTCTCTACCTCCCCCACTCGGTGTACGGTCTCCAGCCACAACTCCACATCTTCATGTCTGTCTCCGGAGAAAGTGGGGATTACGGCAACGCTGCTGCTCGAAACCTTTGCCCGTGGATCTTGTCGCTGTAGCTGTTGCTGCAGAGCCTTAATAATTTCCGTCTGACCCTCTAAAATTTTCTGCATAACGTTGCTTGTGTCCTCCATGGTCACTGCCGTTCCTGGGAGCGATGGATCACTTGGCGTGGTTACGGGAGTCTGTTCGACAGTTTCACAATTTTTTGAGTTTTCGGCACTTTTTGAACGAGTTTGCCTATCCACTATCTAACCAAGGCGCTTTCTTAAAGGACCATCCCACTTCTGACACCAAATGTTACTCTCATCAACGTTTTAACCCACTGCTTAATTTCACTGTCTTTATTTAATCCCGACATGTAGTTTCTGCCATTCCCCTTCTTCCACTCCCCCCTTCCCTTGACCTGCAGCTCCCTCGCATGTCACCTCGCGTAGCCAACGTTGAGGTCATCCAGGATGACCCCCAAGGCCCGGCAACCGAGGTGCTAATTGCTCCCAGAAGCTGCAGGCCGGGGCTTGGTACACTGACCAAGCAAGTGGCCAAAAGGCCAAACGCCACACTATATATATGTCCTATATATAGGGTACAATGCGTGTACGCAATAAAAACGCTGATAAACGATAGACAAGTCCAGCAAGTTAGGGCCGAAAGTAAAAGTGAAATGGATAAAACCTTTAGGGCCCTACCGGGCCCTATAATTCATTATCGATTATGCTGTTTTAAGCACTAGAGCTTTTTATAGCGTGACAATACCAAAATTTCTCAAGAAATTTTGTTTAGAAAACATGTTTCGTGTTCCGCATGCTGACGAATCTGAATCGGAGAATGTTCGCTATTCGTGAGGGAAAGCTCAGGAAGGTTGGCTCGTACTAATGACGTAGGGTCAGTTCCTGGGAATGGGAAAGGTGTCCCTGAAACTGTCCTTTAATGTTTAGCTTAGGTTAGCCTAGAGATTAGTATTACGTCACCTTTCACCTTTTCCTCTGTATAAGCCTTGTCTTTTACTTAGGTAGTAGAAAAAAGGAATCGAAAAGAGTTGGTTATGAGAAAGAGTTCAGGAAAGTTGTTGTGGTCGTAGTAGTCGTTGTGTGATTGTTGTGTTGTCTTCAAAATTTCCGTCGTGAAATTATTCCAAAGTTGATGTGAAAGTGTCAGTAACATTCGCTAACCAAATCTCGCGGCTCAAAAACGAGCAAAACTGACAATGTCGAAGATCTTTATAACAAATGGTTTCAAAAAATGGAAAAGAACCTTATGTCTCGAATGGAAAAACTTCTTTCTGGTCATCTGCGGCAAGTATCAAACCGATTGGCTAAAGTAGCTGTATCAAACAAGTCTTATCGAAGCTGCTCAACAATTTATGAAGCAAATTGCGACAGCAAGTCATGCGTATATTGCCCCGCAAGCCTAGTCTTCGCGTTCTAGATTTCTGGCTCGACTCCCTAGTAATGGGGAACAGTTTGTGCCCTCCAATTGCGAAATCTCGTGACGCCCCCAGCGTGAGTCACCGAAGCATCCTTCCAAGAGAAGCAACGCTAGGGACAAAAGTTTGGTCCTTTCAACCGCAGTTGAGCCCTCCCGAGCCCTAACATGCTCCTTCTGCGGAAAATCGCACAAGAATTCGTCTTGTCCCATTATGGGCACCTTCACTGGCTATAGGCTAGTTAAAGAGACTTTAGTCTGTCCTGATAAGAGTTCGATCCGGCTTGGTAATTATTAGCAGCCTTTCACTAATCTCTCCAAGGTTGCTTCTCTGGGAGAAGCGACACGGCTTAGAGAATTAATGCCCTTTCCTTATCCGGGTTTCTCGCTTTTCTCTGGTTCTGGCGCAGTGGTCGCGTTCTTTCACCTTGGTATATAAGACAAACAGTTAGCTTGGGTCATGAGTTCATGGCATTACTCCTTTTCCGTCAAGCCTCAACAAAATCTTAGGTCACTATTCGGCTTCGTCCTCTTCGCTTTCACTCCCTCCCATACCTTTACTTTTTCCCTCCCATCCCTTAATCATGTGGTTTGGGCTTAAGCATCATTCCGATGCTTAAGCCCAAACCACATGATTAAGGACTGCAAACTGACCCAAACGTGTAACCAATATAGCTGCCGAGGTTGGCATACCCTTTGCTTCATGGCGCCTCACGTGCTTACAGTAAAAATGCCACCAGCAGTGGTACTTCGAACGAAAATCAAGCTTATCTTCAAGTCGGACACGTATCACATAAATTTTACGAGAGAATCTTGTTAGCTGTAGTTCCAATTACGCTAGTAAACTGTACGAAGACGATGCAAACCTACGCTGTGCTCGACAAGGGCAGCGAAACAACTCTCATCAAAGAAGAGGCTGCCAACTTTCTGAACTTGAAGGGTGAAATGCGAAAATTTCGACCTCACATTCTACAGAGACCCTGCACTCTACAGCAGGCAAGTTACGCTCTCAATCAAGTCAAGAGATGCGAACGTTCCTTTGAATGGCGTTAAGGCTATAACCGTTCCCATCCTCGAGAACAGCCGCCATATTATCCCCTGGCCAAAAGAAAAACGCGAATGGCAACAAATTGCCGACCTCAACTTACCGCCACTTGACACCAGTATGGTGATGGTACGAGATCTTCGAAACTCCAAACCCCCCGAAAGGCACCCCAGGACGCAATGAAGATTTTGCAAGAAACCATGAAGATTACTGACGGCCGATACGACGTTGGACTCTTATGGAAGCAAAACCGCCAACACTACCGGACAATTACTCGTATGCACCGAATCACCAAATTTCTTATACGAGATCCTGAGTTGTAAATATGGTATCATCCACATCACGCCGTCGTCAGTCCAAGGAAACCAGAGAAAGTTCGCCTTGTCTTCGACGCATCCGCGAAATTTAGAGGAAGCCCTTTAAACGACTCCCTATTAAAGGGTCCTGATTTCCTGAACAATTTGCTTAACCCATTTCTGCTTTTTCGTTTTAAGCCCGATTGCGGTATCCGGAGATATCTCAAAATGTACCATTAAGTACGGGTTCCCGAGGGCGACAAATCCACATTCCGCTTCATTTGGAGGATGCCTGGGTCCCCATCGCAGCCTTGGGGTTTCCAGATGAAAGTACACATTTTTGGTGCTATTTCTAGCTCAGCAACATGTATGTACGCACTTCAACGAACCGCAACCGACAATAGCGAAGCGTACCCATAAATTTCGCAGAAGATTTCACAAACTTTTACGTTGACAATTACCTCGACTCCTTTGAAACGGTAAACGAAGCAATCAACGCTTCACGCGAAATGACCGACTTGTTTTCCAGACGTGGATTTGCTTTAACAAAGTGGACTCGAACCCCGAGATTGGTTCAGTCCGGGGCTGAATTTGGATACAAACTACCAACTGAGCGAACTGGGAGTTCTGTGGAATTGGAAGACGAAAACTTACGTTTTCGAAATTCATTTGTCAAAACCTGCTGTAACGAAACGCAAAATTTTAAGTCAAGTCTCCATCATTTATGACTGATGTGTTTAGGAATGCTAATCTCGTAACCTTGTACGTTTCTTAGTATGACCTTATAGTTTTGTAATCTTTAAGCTGGTTCAACTTCACCTTGTGTATTACCCTTTACCTATTAGTCTAGCAACTTTCTCTATGTACATATTTCCTACTAAACAGGAGCCTGCTTTTACTTGTTTAAATCAGTCTGGCTAGGCATCTAGACCAGTAGATATTACGTAGATACACGTACATAAACTCCTGTTTTGTTGTGACTAATCGTCAACGCAACAAATTGGTGCAGCCGGTAAACAGAACCTACCCTCGTGTATCTCGTCTCCACGTACACCGATCACCGAGTTCGGTGCCGTCTGATTTTATCAATCGTCTTAGCGTTGGTAAATTTTACGGAATGGCTCAGATCCCTATTCCAGCTATAGCTCCATTTTGGGACATTCCAGGTTTCGAAACCAGGAAACTGTCCACATGGAAGAAGCAAATCGACGTCTTAATCGACCTAAACTAACCGATTGCCAGCGCTCCACCGACGGTAAACACGCAGATGTGGACAAGAACAACATTCTCTTCGCTCACTTAGGAGCCGAAGGGATGCGCAATCAAACGCAATCCAGTTACGGGAAAAAAAGCGCAAACGAAGTATAACGACTTCTACAAAGCTATCGAAACCGTTTTCGAAAAGCCAACCCCACAAGTCATGGCATTCTTCAAGCTGAGAACCTGCAAGCAGGCAAGCGATGAAACCGCCACTGAGTTTCTCAGCAGTCTACGAACTCTGCAAGCCGATTGAAAGTAAGACAATTCCAACGCTATGATATGGGCTTAGCGTATTGCGTAGCACAAAATTGTTACAACCCGGAAATTCAAAAACATCTGTTTTCGCAAACATCGACAACTTCCGTCGAAAGTTGTATGGCAGTAGTACAGGTTATTGAAAATGCTAACAGCAGCACCGAAACAATCCGAGGGGGTACCGTGCAGGTTCAGGTTATGAATCGGGAACCCAGAGGTCGTAACCGAACTCCGCATTGACAATCTCGTTCCAACACCCACTGTCTTTATCTGACTCCACATAACTCAAGGCGTGCATGTCGCGGTTGCGGATCTGTTAAACATCCTTATCTTTCAAAGACCTGTCCAGCCAGGAGCGTCCAATGCAACAATTGTCAACGGACAGGACATTCTGCGAAACAATGTGAGTCGAAACGTCGTCACACCAGACCACAGCGCCGAAGACCTTCACCCAGCCCAGATGAGCCTGTAAAGAGCATCCTACTGAAAACACTGAAGAATGAAGTCCCAACGGAATACCTATGTCCCATCACAGTACCGACATCAACAGCAGAATTATTGATGGATGCATCGACAGTGGCGCTCGAGTCAGCATAATTCCGTGGTCAACATTTGAGCGACATTTTTCAAGCCCACTCCAGTCAACGGTGATCAAGTTGAGCAATTTTGATCATGGACCGATCAAGGATTTGCGAAGGTACTTTCAGAGCACCATTGCGTATGAAGGTCGTCGAGGCACTGTAAACTTATTCGTGTTAGACATTACAGATGACGTCACATAGGACACGGACGTAATAGACGCTTTACATTTCATTATCAACGGCCGCGATCAGGTCATTAGCACAGTCCAGATGAAGCCAGATTCACCCCCCGTGATGACCCCGCCCCTAAAGCTCAAGCCCAGTTCCAGCAATTCACAGGATTTACGTGTCCTCAACGCCTAACCCCGATGGACCAGTGGCGGTATTGGCATCTTTCCGATTTCGAGCACCAGATTGTACTAACCGCAGATGTGCAAGCTGTCGCCAGAGGTCCCTGCCCAATACCGATAGCGTACCGCGAAGCTGTCGATGCCGAAATATAGGCTATGGTACAAAACGACACATGGGAGAAGGTTTGTACCCCCTGCCAACGGGCCCATCACTTGGTTTGCGTACTAAAGGGCAATGGGCAGGTAAGGATAACGACCGATTTATCTCCGCTAAATAAGTGCGTCATTCCGGAACACCATCCGTTGCCGAAGATTAGCGACCTTTACCTCAAACTTCAAGGTGCTAATATCTTCTCCAAGATCGATCTCACCAATGGCTGTTAGCAGGGGCGTATTTAGGGGGGGTTTGGGGGGGGTTCGACCCCCCCCCGAAATTTTGATTTTATAATGGGGAAGATAGGAGAATGACCAAGTGTCCAAACAAATTGCATATTAACCCCCCCCCCCGAAATGAAATCCTGTTACGCCACTGGCTGTTGGCACATAGCGTTTGCACCCGAGAGCCGTTCATTAACTTCGACAATCACGCCATCTGGGATTTACCAGTACAAGCGCCTTCCGATGGCGTTTACTGACGCCGCTTCCGTATCCCAGCGACTAGTTGGCAAACGCTTGCTGACTGAAGAATGTGAAAACTACCATGATATCTTGGTTTTTGGCACGACGAAAGAAGAACACGGCGCCCGTCTTCATGTGGCCCTCAAGCGTCTTTCCTGATGTAGTTTTTCTGTTTCAGAAGGTAAGTTCCTGGGGCACTTGGTCAACAAAATGGGCCTCAAACCTGACCCCGCAAGTCATGACGCCATTCGTAACGCGCCGAAGCCATCTTCCGTTACAGATGTCCGCCGTTTCCTTGGGTCACTCAATTATTTCCGAGAATTTCTTCCGTCGTTAGCGGAGTTCACCGAACCTCTTCAAAATCTTACCCGTACCACCGAAGAAACTCGTGCAAGCCAAGCCACGCTCGGCTCGAGCCGCTGTTTGCCAGCCATACACTAGGTGCTATTCTTTGAGGTTCGGTGGACGGATCGATACTATGAAATCGATATGGATCGAGCAGGAACATCGACACTAGAACTTATTGACATCAAACAGGAGCGCGGTAATTTAAATTCATATCAGCGTCTTTAGTTCTCCGCTCATTTCTTTTGCCAATAAATTTAAATTTAATAGCGGTTTCCTTAATGACATTAGAACCTTATTCCAGGACTCCAAACCTATCACAGAAATATTCTAGTGTGAGCAACTTGTATTAGAATTTGACTGAAGGTGGCACATAAAAATGACGTTGTCGTTTTGTAATGTTACCGCAATAAACCAACTAATGCAGTTAATGTCATCGCACGTCGTCCTTTCCACTTCACTGGATCATTTTGAGCCGAGAGGCTTTTTGTGTCAATATTATTCAAATCAAAGAAACAGATAAGAGGGGTGGTGGTGGTGGTAGTGGTTAAAGTGCTACGTTGACATTGGTGGAAGGGGAGCGAGGGAGGAGATCCTAAGAATTGTAAACTACTAGTTGCCTTTTAACACATTACAAAGGCGCGCCACCCGTGAGATCTTGAGGCCATCGACAAAACAAAACCAAAAAGTCCAAAACCCAAGACAAGAATTACTGTTCTCTTTCCGTTTGCTCCTCCCGGTGCAAACGCTAAAATAATTATCCACAAATTGTTTCCTTCGAACCCGTAAAACGGAAAAATTCAAAATCCTCCTCAAGCTCCATCACAAAACAACGGCACAGCATACAGCACTGCGCTACAACCAGTACGACAATTCTTCCCCATAAGTGCTTCATAAAACGCCACCTCGCAGAGTCCCCTCGCAGAGTCCTCTTTCGTTTCTCTAACTTCCGAGTACACCTCCGCAATTTCAACATTCTCTGGTATGCAAATTATCCAGCAAAGTACTGTACGCGGTGTGTGATGCAAGAAAAGGGAAGAAGAGGGATTTTTGAAAGGCATGACGATACTACAATCTTTCCTTGACGTTTCAACACAAAATAAGTGCGGGCAAACTGAAAACAGAAATTTCTCAAACGGAACCAAAATACTACAATCTTTGCTTGCAGCGAACTTCGTTTGAGCAGAGAAACGTTTCACTCTTTCCTCTTCTTCAAATCTTTAGGGATTTTTGCTTGAAGAAAGCTCACATGCCTTGGGAAGACGAGCCAAAGGTTGTGGCTAACGTATGTGGAAATCTTGATCTGCCCGAAAGGATAGACAGGAAGAGAGGATGGGGGCAAATGGTCATTAACTTGGTCAGGTGGAAGTTATTAAAATGGAGCTAGCGGTGGAAGATAATTTTTTTCCCCAAATGAATCCTCATCCAGTTCACTTTGCTTTAGTATACGCCCTCTCTTTTTACTTTTTCCATATATAGTCAATTCATTGCTTAAATTTTCACATCTTTTGCGAGACCCTAAAATCAGTAAAAGCTGTGAGTAGATTGGTCATGTCCTGGTGCCAGCGTTCCGTACATCGATTTGGATAAATCTCCCGCTGCTCGCAACGGCTGATCCCTGGTTGAGGTATTGTTCGTAGCACCACTTCGTGTCGAGCGAGGAAGAGTGAAGGATTCTCCGATATCTCTCGGTTTCCAAATCGGAGAGCCTGAAAATAAACATGAAATAACAAAACAGTTTTGAAGTTTAAGCACAGAACATACAAAAATTTGAAATTTGAAACAGACCTGACATACAATTCAAACAGAATTTAAATACAATTTAAAACAACATTTTAGACTAATTAAAATAATAAAAATGCGGAAATATTTAAACACGATTTTTACTTAAAAAGTAATACATAATTATTAAAAATACTTTTAAGGATATAATTAATAACTAAATACAGAATAACTACGCTAATTGTTAAGGCGTATCTTTACCTAGAGGTTTCGCATACTGCGGTTGATAGTTCTGGGGCGTGTTTGAGGACTGGATCAATTTTGCTTGACTACTGGTACTTCCAGTCGATAAAGTGGAAGTTGTGCTAAGACTCAGATGATTCGGTGTTCTTCCCAGCATGGCTTTCGGCGGCGGGGGCTCATCTTCACTCTCAGATTTGGCACCTGGGTCTGAATCTTTTTGCTCTTCTTTGCCATTTCCACCTCCTATGCAATCTGCAGTAGTTAGAAGAGAGGTTAATTTCTCACAATCTCGCACAAACTTCTAGACTCGGCTATAAGAGTGTGATAATAATAAATGTTAGCCAATAACGTAATACATTAGTTCTCTATTCATATGGCAAATGTATAATATTATGCTATACATTGATATTTTAGATAATATCTTTTAAGACTCAACATTTCATCACCAAATACTGAGCCTCAATTTTAGAAGTAGAGTTTTAATCACAATATTTAATGCACATTGTTGACATGCTTTAATTTTTTTTTTAAAACACGAATGTCACATTCCAAGTCTCGTGATTTGACTGATTGCCCAGATCTTGTATCTTCGTGGATCCTATTTACTGAAATTTGCTGTTTTACTTGGATCTGATCGAGAATCGTTGGCAAATTAAGATCCGACAAAAATAATTACCAGGAACACTGGCTTGGAAGAGCATTCAGTGCATCCTGCTTTAATTGTTATAACTTATAAATAAGACAACGTACGTTATTAAATACGACTACCAGTAATACATTAGAAGAGCGTTAATAACCTATTCCGTCTCCCACGGTTTGGCTCCGGGCTCGCAAAGTGCCTCCGAAATTTGCGTCTTCTGTTGCAGAATTTCCGGTCGGTTCCAAATTGTCATAGTCGATATTGCCCGCAGAGTGCCGTTGAGCATTACGGGGCGACTTCCGCCGCAAACTCCCAGCCCCGCTCGCGAGCGATAAGGTCTTGGGATTGCCGGAAGAGGAAGACGAGGACGACAGGAGCCGGGGCGAGGAGACTAGCACGGAATTTCCCGGCTTCGCCGGTGGAATGCTCATATTGCGCACACTTTCCCGAATAATTTGCCGTATCGTTTTCAAGAAGGCGTTGCGGAACTCGGCGGTGCTGTTAGACAAATGATAGACCTTTTCGGACCGTCGGTGCAAGGGGTTCTTCAAGTGGATGAGCTCCCATAAAAAGTGCGCATCCAAGTCTTTGGTTGCGGCCGCCCGGACTTGGACTTCCGTCACGGGAATCAATACTTGATACCGAATGATTTCCACTTCAGGAGCACTCGCTTTAGTAGTTACGCTCTGTTAAGATAATAAGTCATACATTTCTTTCATGTTTCAAAGCGCTTTTCAAAATTTCTTACGCAAACTTAACTTATGACCCTTTTTTGCCTGGGCCCAAAGGCATCAAAGCAAGGGCCACTCGTTTTTGAACAACAATAACAAGGAACGAATAAAAAGGAAACTTCGAGTAACGGCAAACTTCTTACCATAAGCTTTTTCTTCTGTCGCAACCGCTCTTTGCACAGAAATACGACCGCCGTTTTGAATACAAAACACATGGCGTGGAGTTCGAGGCCTTTCTTCACTTTGCCCAGGAAGTCCGAAATGTTGAGCCACTCGACGCCACCGTAGTATAACAAATCTCCTGGACTCAGATCCACGGGCTGCAGTAATCCATGGGTGGGTAAAAACAGACATACGGACACAAAAGAAAAGAAACCCCCACGACCGTTAGAACCCAGACGGGACAATAGCAAAACGCGTAAAAACTGAACGTTAACGACTGTTCTCTCCTGTGATGGAAAAAGAAAAAAGCTCGTTGGAACGAATATAAATGTTACCTGTTTGCAAGATTTCTGATGCTGGCGGAATAAATGTTCAAAAATAGCACCGTATTCCTCGTGGATCCGCTGCATTTCGTTGATGTGTTCCGCGACTTTTTCCATACTTTTCAGCGCCTCTGTTAAGAATATACAAGGAGACACAAAGCGAAATTGAGTTATCTCCCAGGTCCTTTCGGTGAACTTTTTAAAAGACAGAAGTTCTTCGGCAAGTACTGTCTCCTTTTTAGGGGGGCAAATACCCTCGAAAAAGCAAAAATTGGGAAACAAAGGGGACGAAAAGGACCTTCGGACTAAATTACCTATGAGAAGTTGATGTTCTTCGGCATTGGGCTCTGTCAGAAGTTTCAACTGCTGGAGCAGCAAGGGATATTTGAGAATGCGCTGAATAGGTTTGATTAGGTAGGATTCGAGCGTCGAGGAATGTTGTTGTTTGGGATTGCGAGATTGGAGAAATTCTTGTAGCGCCTGTGAGCCTTCGTCTGGTTCGATGACGTGAGAAATCGAGAATAAATTCCAGTTTTTTTTTGTTTCCGTCAAAAGAGCAAAGATAAAAGTTTGTTTTCGGAAATGGACTTACTAGGCAGTAAAACTTTCTGGGCTTTGGAATGACTAGCACAGAATGAACTGTAAAGCTTGAAATGTTGGGCGTAGAAGAGGAAGGAATTGCCGATCGACAACAAAACAGCTTTGAACTGCCGGGTCTGATCCCAGCGTTCAAAATCTGGTTGCCCATGCAGCGCTTCTTCCAGGCTTTGCAGGAAAAGGCGCTGAAAGGCGACGATTTCTTGAATGTTCCCGAAAAGGACATTAATTTCCGCTGTAGAAAGGAACGTTTCCTGTTTCAGCGGTTCTAAATAATTCTCCAGCAACGCGTTCAAATTCTACAAGAAAAAATAAAATCACAAATAAATTTTACACTAGAGAAATAAAAAAAGAAATGACTAAATACTATGAAAACAAATGAGAAAATTCCTGTCACACGCGCAATCGAACGTTGTGTAACCACGCAGAACGGTTAATATAAGACACGACAGTAGGCGAAAGCCAACGTCGGTTTTCGAAAAATAAAAACAGAAATTAAAAGATAAAATAAAAAGGAGACACAAAAGTAAAACAGGAAATGAATGTTTAAAATATCAAACACAAAACAGAGTACCGAACGACAGCGTGAACCTAAATACTATAAATAAAACAATACAAAATAAAGTAGAAAAAATACAGAATAGAAACTTAACAGAAATTTAGGAAATCACTAAAAAAAATTGTGAAAATGAATAGAAAATGTGAGAAAATAAAATTCTGGTAAATATTATAGGTTTAATGGAAAAATCGTGTCATCCCTGCCTTGTTACCTTAACATAAGTGCGTTCGGTTTCTATCAATTCGAGCACCACCTTACGCAGCTTTTCGGCGTCGGTTAATTGTCGGTTCGGGGTCATGACTTGGGACTGGGAGGAGGCGACACTGCCTGTGGGACTAGATCGTCGTGCTTCGGACGAACTCGAGCTGCGACAAACGTTGCGGTCGCTGTCCATGACCTGAAAAAAAACAGCACTTCTTGTGAGCACAACCTTTCCGGCTCCTTAAGGGAATACGGGACTTGGTAGCGACCCATATTCCCATATGTCTTAACAATACAGGCTTTTCTTTTCCCTTGCCCGTTCTTTTTCGAGAAGCGAAAGAATGGGAGGACGTTGTCTATACATGTACCTTCAAAAGACCAACAATTTCTGGAGCACTTTGCCGGGTTATAGCAAATCGATCGCGATAGACTTCAACTTCTCCTGGAGACTGCACTTCTCGGCCTGTATGTTGTGTGTCCGTTAAAAGAAAGAAGAAAAAGAGACAAAAAATATTGTCAACCGAAATTCAATTTAGTTCTGCCCCGGGCAAAGGACCCAATTCAATAGAATGCTCCAATTTACAGCGTTCGGAAGGGCAGGAGAAGAAAAGTAGAACAAATTCGAGTGTAAGAGAGACAAAAAAATAGATAAATAAAAAGTCAATGGGGAGAGAACGGAAATAGAAAGGGGTACGTACTCCAAGACGGAGCGGGCACTATGAGTCCCGAGATGACGTCATCAGTAATTAAAGCGTCGGAAGGTGGAGGAGGACACACCAGCGAATCGATAATGTCATCCGTGGTTTTCAAAAGGCAGGTGATGTCAGGTGGGTCCGCTCGGCAACTTCTCATCATCAGACAGAGCGAGAGCTCTTCTTGCAGAACGGATTCAATGTACATCATATCCAAGTCGCCTACCAGGGCGCCGTTGATCACCATAATCTCATCGCTTTTAATAATGCCTGCACAGAACCAATTTCACCAAGTTAGCCTTGCACCAAACAAATTCCTTCAACTGCATCACACGTTTTCCCAGACCCATTTCTCCCCCTTAGCATCCATAGATCTAGATTAACGTGAGCAGCTATGACACTCTTTAATAAATTAAACCAGCTTTTTCAAGCGCCCCCCCCCTTTCCTTGGGAAATGAACATCAATGCTAAGGTAGTCAACTAACACTAAATGCTTGAGCAAGTCTGAAGCTTTCAATCCGCGCAATTTCCTGTGGTCTTATCCAAAACATCATAGGAGACAAATTAATAGATAATCAAAGAAGAAATTTATGACAAATGCATTAAATAGAAACGTATAAACTCTATGTACCACCAGACTAAGAATGTCAATAAAAATGCCGGCAAAGAGCAAATGCTCACGCTTGTAATTAAAAAAATAAAATAATAATAATCAGAAAATAAGGTTTATATAAAATAGATAAAAACATACATACAATCCATAAAGAAAGAAATAAGTTTGGATTGAAAAATAACTTTGGATTGAAAAAGAGGTAAAGTAATCCCTCCACCTATTCTATTGGGCGTGTCAACGAAACTAGTAACGAAAAGTGAACGAATCAAACGAATCACGACATACACTTGTAAGATCGACAAGCATTTCTATTCTCAGAAAACTGACTCTCAGTAAATTAAAAATTCAAAGGACAAGATTTCTTTGCACATGTTTTCATAATGAATACTAATAACCCAAATGCACTACATGATGTACCAATCACTATCATACGAGATAAATATAATAGTTATGAACCTGCAATTTCAATGTAGACTGTTCAACTTGGCTAGCCACACAAGTAATTTAGTATTGCCAAAATATGAATAGCGCATAACGGCGACGTCTGCTGCTCTGACAATTAGAATGTAATAATCTTCCAACAGCGTAAAAGCGAACTCGCGTTAATCGAGTAACTAGACGGATTACTGTCAGTTAAATGGAGACAAATGATAGTACTAACAACAAAAATAGATATCTACAACACTTTTGATCCTCCTGGTCGAAAAACCTCACAGCGTTTATAAAAAAGTTACTGTTCCCTTCAAGAAGTAGCCTGCGACGAATTGTTATAGCCTTTTCCAGTACTTTCACAAGTACTGGCAATAGAGAACAAGGCGAAAACGCTTAATGGTTGCACAACTTCTTTTCAACGAGGAAACTCCCATAGATAAATATACTACATCTATAAAACAAACAAAATAATTCGTGAAATAAAACTAAATACAAAATTAACAGGAACACACCAAAATCAAAAAAATCAAATTACAAAACTTTTTCTTATTTTACACTGACCGAAGGGAACGACGGTAAAATTGCATTAACCATTTCCAGCCATTGTTGTATATTTTACGATAAATTTTAAACCTAGATATTTTTATTAACAATACCTAAAACCTAACGCAGAGAAATGTTCAAAATTCGGGGTTTTTTGAGGAAATAACAAATTTTTTTGTACAATTACAAATACTCTGAGCCTTTTTCAAAATTATCTCTTCATTATGTTCTAGGGATTACCAGTTCAAGCTTTACAGCCAAGACTATTTTAAGAAACACGGAGTCGTAAATGAAAACTCCTAACTCAAGTTTTCTATGGTGTCGTCCATAAAAAGAAGTCGATATACAGTGGCCTTAAATACCGCGGGCAACAAAATAAAATAAAAATAGACTGTCCCGCCGGGATTGCGTACAATCAAAGACGATCAGGTAGGAAGTCTTTACCACTAGGAATACATGCGTTAAGGGGTTTAGTGGGGTGGGGAGGATGGCCAGCGCGAGGAAGATTTATGGAAAACTTCCATCTGACGACATTCGTGGTTCTAAATTCTCGTTTTGTGACAGCCGGCGTTTCTCCCATCGCGGACTACTCACCGTTCGTCATGGCTACACTGCGGTCTTCCACGCGACTTACAAAGCAGCACAGTTCGTCTTGGCGGTCCATGTTTTCCACCAGTTCCGCCTCGACGGAAAAGCCCCACATGTGGTCCAGGCTGGAGCGCGAGAGTTCCACTTGGTAAAGCGATTTGGCGCACACTTCCACCACTTCGTGGCTATGGATCTAAAAAATAACACAGAAGATAATAAATTTACTTTCAAAATTCCCGTAAAATTGTGCTTCCCCCTCTCATAATTATCACTCCGTTTCCTTTTTTATACATACGAGCGAATTATGAGAACGCAAACAGCCCCATAAGTTCCATAGACTTGAAAGAAGTCTTGTGAAATTTCTTGACAGCTCCTTTTCAGCTTGCCACGTATATTTATGTTGTATGCTGTAAGCTTGTACGATTTTGATGAAGTGGCTATAACTAACGGCTAGTGAGCACGAGCGAAAGCCAAAGCTAGCCTAGCTCGTTTTACGTTTTCAAGCCCCTTTAATTCTTTTTCATGCATCTCTTCATAAATCCCCCCCCCTTCGGGTGATAAAAACACGGTTGACTTCCTTTGAAATGCAACAGTCCACTTTCGTCCGAGTCATCATTATTAACCAATGATAGACGTACAGTCGTTTCTGAGAACTAGTTTTATTTCGACTGCATTCCGAAATACTGTTCAAGTAAGCAATTTCAGCCACATTTTTACCGAGGCACGAGATATGGGTATGCAAATGCACTACGAGTTACAAAGTTTTACGGCCTTCAACTCGACGGGAGAAGACGGATGACTGATACTGGCGATACACGCAGAATACAACCCGAAACAAGTAAATAACGCACTTGGTTAATTGAGGCCCTTCATGCATTAGTGGCACTTGCAGTGCAATAGACGCCTTGTTACTATGTAAACGAAGTGCGTTAGTGGATAACGCTCGAACTCGTAAAAGAATGTAATTTTATAATCAATACTGTTTCACGAGGGTAATGAACTGAATTCCTACGGATAACAACGCTGCTGCCCGAATTCTGTAGCGTTTTTTAGAACACGCAAACTTTTATTGTTTTGAAAGTCGTCATTATTGTGAAACGTCTCCTATATGCATTTCTGCTCTAAATTTCGCCTTCTAGTTTGACTTTTTATCTACGAAACGGAATGATCGATCTTTCTTTGTTTTTCTTAGGTTCAATTTCAATGACGCAATAAACATAATAAACAAAGTAAATAAAATAAAAAATTCCCATACTTACGGTACTAGTGGAAAAATGTTCGTGAAACTCACAGAAACTGAAACACAGATAACTTACGTAAGATTCGATAAGATCGGATCGATGGGGTACAAAGTGGTTGGAGTTGTCCATATCTCGTCGTTTTTTGACTCGCACGAAATGTTCAGCCGGGTTTAAAGAGCGTTTGGTGCACGCGCTCGAGAGAAATTCTTCCACAGTCATACTGTCTCTGACAGTGATGGTTATATGCTACGAGCAAGAAGACAAAGACACAAAGATATCGTCATAAGAACAACGGAGACAATTCATTTTAAATCCTCAGTTTTCGAATAGAGCGCACAAGGAGGAAATAGAGAGAATATCTGGTACAGGGCAGAGCATAAGAGAATCATGCTAAAATGTTTGGCTTCCTCCCTTCGGGAACTAAGGACAATATTTGTCGAAGCTGAAAAAGGAGCAAACGAGACGAAGAAATAAGACAATTCACAAAAATAAAGAGAAGGAGGTCGATATAGCCAGCATCGTTTCTTTACTTGGGAATCGGGCAGGTTAACTTTGAACAGCTGTTCGTTTTCATTGGCAGCCGGAGTGGCGACCAAGCTCTGGGACTTGCGGGAACTGACGGAATTGGACCGCGACAGCGGCGGAGCAGCTCGGCGCCGCGTGGCGCCGCGTCCGGCCAGCAGGTTGTTCAGCAACGACGGACTCCGGGCGCAAATATACGCGTGGAACGACGATACGGTGAAGACGCCTAATCTATTCAAAATCCCCTTCGTATTCCGCGACACGTGCGCCAATAGACCCTGTCAAAAACACACATGAGTAGAAATGGTTTATTTTACCCCCAACCCTCCCTTTCCCGTTCATTTCTATAACTCTCACGCTCCAAGATAATATACACACAATTTATACAACTTCTTCAGTAAACTGCTTCTTCCCTAGAAGGGGGCAAAGCTTAGAAACTACCATGGACACGACGACTTTTTTTATATAATCGAAAGGTAAAATATTCTTTTTTTGCTCTTAAATATTCTTAATGCAGTATAATAAACACGATTTAGTACTATACACTACTATATACCGGAGTTAAATACACTATTACACAATCAAGAGAGGAAATAAAAATAAAAATAAAATATAAGAAATAATAATGTAAAAATAATAAAGCATACAGTACAATAATTTGAAAATAATACAATACAAAGTATTAAAATGTTCCGGACGGCAGATGGGAACTTTTTATTCCTGCGTGTACCGAAAACAAAGGTGTTAAATTTTCTAAAGAATACTAAGGTCTGTTTGTGTATTACTCATACAAAAAAAAGAAAAACTAAGAAAAATTTTCCACCCTAAATAGATTTAGGCTGTTCAACAGGCCTAAAACAAAAGTTTTCAGCGCCAAGCGAGCCGATAGCAAGGAACAACATTCACTGTCAGTAACAATGGATGTTTCCATGGCCTCAAAGCTGAGCAGTAGCCTTCGGGCTGTTAGAACGAGCAAACGTTTTCTCTTCTGGATAGTATACATCTTTCTGTTCACTGTTGGCGCCTTATGTTGACGGAAAATTTTATTAAATACACTGTTTATCTTTCTTGTTTTGAGATGCTTGTCCATTTGATTTTCGATTACGTGACTCTGTTCTTACATTGAACACGGACTTATCCTACGTTCTGTTTACTTTCCAGTGATCGTGCACTCTTGAACGTACTAGCCCTAGTTGCTAAGGATAAATCTGTCAATATATAAATATGGGCTCTAACATTGCTCTACTTACAATGATATCAAGACAATAAAAAATACAAGCAAAAATAATAAAAATTACAAAAATGAAAACTTCAAATTCGTTCAAATAAGGAATGAAATTTTTAGCAAAAGAGACAGTGTACCCTACACAATATGACGTACTGTATACATGAAATGTGCTCATTAGAAATAAAATCCGACCATCACAATCCCCGGCAAAGTCCGCAGGCCTGCGCGGGTCAACTGAATAAAAGTACAAACCACAAATAAAAGCAAAATAAAATTATTGAAAACCTTTTTTACACTTTCATCCTCATTGCTGCCTTATATCGAAATAGTATATCAATATTTAACAAGTTTCTTACTCTGCAGTTTTACCGTTACCTGGAACGTATTGTACAGTACATTGATAACATTAACAAAAAAGTAAACAAATAAAACCCAAAAATTCAAATAACGCCAACAGAAATTGTGAAAATCATGACAAAAATGCAGAAGGCGATGGGAAATAGGACGTAACACGAGAGAACAAAGAAGTCCCCTTCTAATGACTAGTATTAATGACAAAGCTCACCTTGGGGTTGGGCAACTCGCCGTGTTGCAAACTAGCCATGTAGCAACGCAACCGAAACTGTTCGCAATGCAAGCGTTCCAGGTTCTCCTCCCACGCTGAAATCTGGGCTCCAATTTGTCGCCGATTTTCAGGATCAGAGACGACCGACAGTTGCATCTCGGCCATGTGCTTCAGTTTGTTATCCTGTCCGCAACGGCAACGCCAGCCACAGAGAAAACAAAGGCGAAAAACACACAGAGACATGAGACAGTAACCAATGAGAGGAATAAACTTATACCCTCTTCCCTTTGTGTGTACTTATCTATCACACCGTGGGATTTTCTAGCATGCTCGGAGCTTTCGAACAACATTTTGCCAAGCACAGTCTATTTACTTTCTCCCTTCTCTACTTACGGATTCTATAGATCGCTCCAGACGGAAGATTTCTTCTTGGAGCAGATGTAAGGTGCCAGTTTTTCCGCGATGCCGAGCGAAGGATGCTGCACAAGCACAGTGAATACTGTTCACCCACGTGTCCAATTCGGCTTGGCAAGGCGCCTAATGATCAACAAATGATATCGAGAACACAAAAAAAAGA
Organism: Triops cancriformis; assembly: GCA_020615345.1. Lineage (NCBI taxonomy): Eukaryota > Metazoa > Arthropoda > Branchiopoda > Notostraca > Triopsidae > Triops > Triops cancriformis. The sequence continues at coordinate 18,538 of JAHZNP010000141.1, forward strand.
GAAGGGAAGGAGAGAAATTAAAACACTGTAATCTCCTTAAAGTATGGTCCATAGCATTAATGTGCGCTTTCACATCCTTATAAGAAAAACTTGTTTCACTGCTATTACTCGTCTCTCATGGGAAAAACTTCACTGTGAACGTACTGTACACGTTTTCCATGTATTTCTTTCACTTTCGAACGACAGTATACGATTTAAAACCACGCAATGGATAAATCAGATGATATTTCCAGTGAATTGTAAAAACAATTCCCTTGACGGGCAAAAACTGAACTGAAGGGATTATTCTGTAGAATTGATATTAAAGCCTTTTCCGCGATTTTTTTATCCCGATATTCAGCAAAGTTTATTCTTCGATATTCAACGATCCACGGCCCCTGTAATGCACTGTGGTTAAGAAAATATGTGAATGTATGCATATATATAATATGTATAAATGTGTGACATTCAAGGATATTTCGCGTTACGATTGAAGGAAATGAACTAAAAAAAATTACGCACTGAATTGCTGCAGATGCTATTTTTTATAAAAAGACCTTCGCCAGCTGGAATATCCTTACTGATTTCCTTACTGTAGAGTTTCCTTAATTATGTGTAAGATGCAAAAAAAAGATGTAAATGAATAATTACGATGTGTCACCATGAATTCTTGACACGAGAAATTTAATGTTTTGAAAAAATTTTTTAACAAACATAACAGCCGACTCAAACCGTAATTGTTAGTAAACAAACGAGCTGGAACAGAAGACTTCCTGAAACAAGATAAATATTTGTCTAGACTTAGGAAAGCTTGAAAATGTTAGAGAGCAATGAAAATATTGCCAGGTAACAAAAAAAAGGATTCTTTGACAATATTTTGATTTCTCGAGTGCTTGGGATCTCTGAAGCATACACAGCTCGTCAATTACTTTTCTTTGCCTCCAAAACATGCCCAAGTTTTAGTGGATTTGTCAACTTAGTTGTTGACACACTTTACGATTCATCAACAAAAGTTTTGCACTACAAAAGATTTAAGACCGACCCTGGCCATAAATTCACTTTTTCCTTTCCTTCATGAAGCACACAAAAATAGCACACTTGCAAACATGCTAACAGTGACGAAATATTGGAAAGGTCGCGACGCGCGCGCCAAGTTGCGGTGGCCGCTAATCGACGCCAATGTTGGGCGCCAGGTTAACACGAACGAAAGATATACAGACGCATAGTTAAGAACGGCTGAAATCACTCAAACCAATTGAAAAAAATACGAAAAGAAAGTGCTCTAGTAATTTATACAAAAGGAAAACGAGCAACGACATTTTTTGCCCAATTACGTAACTTTTTTTGCCTTGCGTGTCCTGCTATTGCATTTGTACCCTTAGCAACGATTCCCACGAAAATGAAGTCGTAAAACCACAAATTTCTTCACGCATCCCTTACTGTGTTGAACACCTGCAACTCCGTCTTTTAATGCCACCTTTGTGTCGCAGTTAATCTTAGAACCTCCCTAACTAACTTCCATACGACAATGTTAACGACAACGTTAAACATCTGGAAATTTTTTCGAAAAGATTCAAGCCAAAGTTGCTTCATAATTTGGGCAAATTTAAGGAAATTCCAATGCCAAATTACAACTTATCCCACTCAAATCCGTTATTTTGTCATTCTTTTTTAAAATCCTTATTTCTATTTCTTTTTTATTCCCTTTTCTAATCTTTTTTTCTTCTTAATGAAAATCAATAAAAATTGAGATACAATAAGACTTGATTCACATCAACTCAAGTAAACTTGAATAATTTAAATGCAAGATAGGTTAGGTTAGGTTAGGTTAGGTTAACGTCAAATTAATTGCAGTAGGCAACATGATGTTTCAACTCGATTTGAATGATTACAAATTGTCAAAGTCAATTCATACATAAGTCAGATTAATTTTTCCAGGTTTTACGATTTCATTCCGTTGAGACGAGCTGAAGTGAACACATTAGTCAAAAGTCACGACAATAGGAGCACTCAATTCTGATACGTGTTCCTCTTAAATAACATTGCATAACGTTGAAAGTGCAAAACAGTTTTCAAACCAAGTAGATTATTTTTAAAGTTTACTTTTTTATATTTTAATGACGAACGTCGGGGAATTCCCAAATGTCCAAGAAGTTGCACATTAACCTCCTATTCTCCCAGAAACTCCTAACCCCTCACCCAATCGAAATCCTGGGTACGGCACTGGTTGTGTTTCACAATTCTTCCAGCGATATCTTTCTAAAATAACTTATCACTTATCAATTTTAGTCGTTCACCTTTGGAATTTTACTGTTTATTTATTAATTATTATTCTTATTTATTAATTATTATTCTTATTATTTTTTATTTTTTTGGGTGGTGGTGGTGTGGATAAAGGGTCACCATGGCCTTGATCCCCCCCCCCTTCCACGCTGTTCTTTTAACTGTTACAGCCCTGCTACCGAGAAAAAAATGCTCTTGAATAATTTCTACGCTATGAGAACCCTTCATGCTGAGGAAACCCCTAAAACTAAGTAAAGGATAAGAATGGGAGCTACCACTGATCTCCTGGGGTGGGCATGTAAGCTCCTGATTGTTATTTTGTTTCACGAAAGGGCTAAAAGCATTAAAAGGGAGAATAAGGGAGGAGAGTATGGCAGTTTACAAGCATCTTTTGGGTATTTCGCGCCTCGTACCTGGAACAAGTAGGCGTCTCCGAATGCAGTACTGAGACAGAAAATAAAATCCCGTTTAGGATGCTCAGGAATAGGTTGCATGATAGCACCATCGACAATAATGAGGTGCTTCGGTGCCGCTTCCACCGTCCGACCTTCGCGACTATCGCACGGGTAAAACAGCAACGTCGTGCCTTTCAGACACACCCAGTAACCCCTCCAGCCTCGTTTTCGCGCCAGTTCCACTTGGTGTTTCTTCCGGAGCAGCCATTTCTTCACACTCAGGAATCTACATACACGCAACGATGTTAAACTAAGCTTGCAACAACAATACGCCCTATGTTTAGCACAATAATAATACTAAATAAATAAATCATATTTAAAAAAGAAAAGAATATAAAACACACTGGACAAATTTCGGAGTTATAGTTACACCTCTTCAGGTTGATTTACCAGCGCTTGGTACTAAAAGAGTGTAAACCAATCGCTTTCTGTGAGAATCTGAAGGCGCTTATGTAAATTAATTGCAAATAACCCAATTCCCAGTTAGCAGCTATGCTGTTGAATAAGACAATATAATCAGGATGCAAATGTCGTTCCTTTTCCGTACGAACGGTAAACCGCGAAGCTTTTTTGCAGAAATTATTATGTAATTATTTGATAATGCACGATTACTAAAATACGTAAATAAATCATCCAAGAACATAGTTTATTAGTTACTGGCACAGGTTGCAAAGTACTCTACAACGCGTCTTTGTAATGGTGTAAAAAGTATAATGTGTTGATGAATAATTCCTTTTGTTCTCTGAGAATGTGAAAATTACGTGAGGGAACTAACCTAAACGGAAAGGCGTAACTAGAATCTCAATGGCAGATCCGACAGATATGTTCACTGTTACCAGGCGAGGATAATGAGTATGTTTAAGAGCTCTTTTGAGTTTGGTTGCTCGAGTAAATAGGAGTAACAGTCCAGTATGACAATCAATTACATTTTGAAAAGATCGCCTCCACTCAGTAAAGAACAAAGACTATTTAATTGTTGATATAAAACGTACTTGTTTGCAAGAAAAACAAAGTTTTAATATGAGGAAACAACAGACAATATATATGACAACAGCGCTAAAAAAGGAAACGTGCGCGCAAATACTTTTACAATTGTAAACTTGTGTCTCAAATCGTGTTATTTATCCACTACTGAAGTAACAAATTATTTCAATACCCTAAACAGCTATTGTTGAACTACAGTATCCTTCCTATCTTCACAAAATAGCGGGGTTGCAAAATAGCAACGGAATGGAGGATATTTGAGAACAAACACTTCTACGTTTCAAATCCTCTTATTTATGCGCTATTTAAATCATAATTTTTCAGATTTCGCGGTCTATTTATCACACGGCGACTGGTTGGAGCTTCAAGCCCTTTCACCACTTGATGATGGTAAATAAGCCTCATGGGACTTAATTAGACCTCTGTGATTTGCCAATAATTTCGTTTGCTCAGCTTTGCAAAAAAAGGACAATATACCCAGGCCCGAAAATAAAATAAAATTAATACACGCTTGCACATCAAATTTGTAGGGTAACACCATCTTAGACGGAAAATTGGTTGTCAACTGTCGACGTAGTCTGCCGGATTGCCATAAAAAGAGCCCGAAGGCGAGCAAACGATACGGCAACGAATGGCGGATCGAAAGAAACACAACACAATTACCCAGCTTTACGCAAGGCCCCAGTGCAATTAAAAGATGCTGCAGCGACGCTTTTCTTGGTATGGCCGTGACTGTTGACGTCCGCTTCGGATTCACCATCGTCATCATCGCTAACTGCAGTGGTGAGCGACATCCGGTCATCATCAGACATCTGCAGAAAAAACAAGACAAGAGAAACAAGGTTACTCTTCTCTTTCCTTCCCAACTTCTCTGCGGAGAAAACATGAATAAAAAAGTTCGAGCCCGGAGACCTAAAAATACACCAGACATAAAAATAAAAAATAAACATTTCTTGCCACAGTGAAAGGTAACATATCAAAACTTTCAGCTGCCAACTTCACTCCAGTGTACACACAACTATAGTCACTCCCCAAAAAAGAGCAACGCTGAATGGAAATCACAAAGACGAAATTCCTCAAAAAAGTAGAATATGGCGGAAGCAAGGAACTCTTAAACTTTTAATATCCCTTTCCATTTTGTTCATTTTTCTCTGAACAGCTTTCCTGGAATCGCATCCGTCAACGCAGTTAAGAGTTACACAATTCAATATTTCAACAGCACAACTCTATTTCCCGTAACAAGTGACCGGTTACCCCGGGGCTGCCGTCTTTGCGAACAGAACGTCACCATTTCAGTCCTGGTGGCCTTTTTTTACCACACAGTTAGAAGGTGTAAAGATGTTTTCCTTTTTGTACAGTAAAGATAAAAAAATGCATTTAAGATATTCAAATGTGCTTATTCTTTTATTTTCACACACTTCATTCCAAAAAAGGCAAAATGACTGAGAAATATAGCGAACATAATTTACTCCGTCTTGTCCTCTATGTAACCTGAATATTTTTCTAAAGACATTCCGCCACCGTTTTATTACAAAAAAGGCAAAATGATACAAATGACGGGCCAAAAGTCATCTAAATCCAAGATGGTAAACGTTCGTTACACAAAGACGGAGTCACTCGGAACGCAGGGAGTTCAGGACGCCCAAAGAAGAATACTTTTAAACTCTTTCCATTTTAGCAACTCCAACCGATGAATTCGGTTAGGAAGCTTGGTAAATGTAACAATTCGGCTTCTTTTAAGTTTGTTTGATCATTTCTGTCCTGCACTACTAGGTCTGAAGGACTATTTCGCTTAGTCACTTTTCGGCTTCTTCGAGGCCCATAACTCGAGATTAAATTTCCTTTTACAGAACAATTTAGGCGCATTGAAGTAAAACTCTTTTTACTCTCCAATAATTATATCCCAGCCCACTATGAGAACAAAACTTCCCCTTTCTTCCCCGTCAGACAAGAGAACTCCTTATCGTATCCCATCTTCTTTAATGAAAATCCAGGGACCACTTAATTAGCGCCCAGCACACCGTAGTAGCAAAACGATTTTCTCCATCCCCCGTCCTCAGTTTCCCTACCTCTTCCGTCTCTTTCTCTCCCTTTCTCTTTTTAACCCCCCCACCCCCCGATTATCTCCCTCTTGTCTTCCCTCTCCCTCACTGAAAATCTCCTTTTTTTATCTTTGTTTGAATTCTATTTTTGAAAAGAACCAGCATGGACATTTGCTCTTGGGCTGGTTTTACCTTATAGAGAAAGAGCGTGTTACAATCTGCGGGCGCAATGCGCAAGTGGCGGTGGCGGAAGAGATGCAAGCCTTCCGCTTGGTGCGCTTGCACCCATTGTAAAGCTCTCTGTAATCCGGCTTGAGTGATACTCGAGCGACCGAATCGCCCCAGCGGACCGGTTTCCCGTACGGGGGAGTCCCAACAAGTGGCGCTGCCTGCTTCTTCCCTCTCCCCGGCGGCCGGAGGCGTCCGCCGCAGTCTTAATGTGGTAGGCGTGACACTCATTTGACTGTCTGCTATGCTTTTACTCCGTAATTGAGGCACGTAAGTTGCTGGGGTTCCGTGTGAACTCGACGTCGTCGACGGACAGGGACTGGGACAGGGCGTGGCCCGGGCCCGTTTACTATGCATGGCACCGGAGCTCTTCACCAGCTCCCTGATGAGCAAGTTGGTCAGAATTTCTAATTTCTGACTCTTGTCTTCCGGTAGCGGTGCGGGGGCCGTAGCCGGGTACGCCACGCTCGTACTGGCACCGGACCGGTCCTGCTCGGTTACTGGCACATTCCGGCGCGAGCTGAGGGTCCTACAACGTCGATCCCGATCCGGGGCTAATGAAGAGGCACGTGACGGTGGTTTGGATTGACTAATCGTTTCCGAGTCGCTGTGACTGGCCTGTCGGCCGGAAACCTCGCTCTCCGAGCGCTCTTTCCGGTCGTGTTCGGCGGCTTTCCAAGAGTTCAACAGTTCCGTCAACACACCCAGAATATCCGCCAAATCACCGTAATAAGGCCCCACCTGGGAGGACGCTCGCTCTTGGACCGGCGAGGGCGCCGAAACCCGGTCGCCGGTACTGACGCCCGTCCTGGGTAAACTTCGCGTTTTCAGCGAACCACTGTCCATCCCGTCGTTTTTCGCACTGTCGGCCGGTTCGGCGTTCTTTGGCCTACTACTGGGGCGTGCCGATACCGGTACATTTTCATCCCCGGAGAAAGATCGCGTGTGGCGAAGTAAAGGGGCGGGGCTTCGGCCCAGGGTCCAAGATTTCGTCTCTGTAACCCCACCCACGGGCCTTCTTTTCATGCTCCCATACAGCTCGCCGGTGGAACTCGTCAAATCCGTCGCGTGGGCCTGGGATAAATGCCTGGTACTGGCGGTACTGGCCAGGTGGGCGGTGTTGAACGCAGCAGTGGTGGTCGAGGTGGTGACCAAGTCCATAAGCGCCACTTGGAAGAAGTGGGTCAAGTTTTGGTCCATGTTGGCGAACCGGTCAGGGTACAAGCGTGCATAAGCTGAAAGACTGGTGGCGGCGCTCAAGGCCGCCGGGTGGACGAAACTGGCTTCTTTGGCGCTGGGGTCGAAGCGCACGGATTTCCCGGCATTACTCGCACTCGACGGGTCGCCGGTGCTCAGCTCGGACCCGTCCCTCGTCCCCAAGGGCGTCCGCCGCCCCCGGGTCGCGGTACCGACCCGGGGAAACGTGCTGGTTTTCGAACTACTGGCCCCACTGCCGGTATTCACTGGTCTCTGGAGGCTCAAGGTCACACTTTCACTCGGAGAACTCGGTCGGCCGTCCCATTCCGCCCTGTCCCACGTGGCCAGGTTCATTACCGGCGGCGCTAGGACTACTGGCTGGAGCACTGGTACCGGCTCGCTGCTTTTGGCGCTCTTTTCCGCCTTTTTCTGGCTACTACTGCGCATTCGTCCGGAAAGCAGCGAGTAAGCTAACCGGCGAAGCAAATTTTTCTTCTTCTCCTCGATTTTGGAAGGGGCTTGGGGGTCGGTGGTCATCATGGGCCGAGTACTGGGCGGCAGGAACGAAGCGGCAGGCGAAGCGCGGGAGTTTGGGGGTAAAGACTCGCTGGGTGGGTTCATGGTCACCGTTGACCGTTGGCTGAGCCACAGCCAGAGCCAGAGCTCTAGCCACGAGGGATCTTGACGGAGGCGCTGGCAGCCCGAACAACGTGGTGGTGGCGAAATGTCAAGCTGGGGCGGCGTGCGGTGGTTGCGTCGTCGCGGCAATCTTGCGCCCGGGCTCGCGATCAATGCTTCCACCATGGCCTACCCATACAGACTGGAAGCTGGGGCGGGGGGAAAATTATTCCAAGCCGGAGTAGCGAGGATGCGAGAACAGGCGCAGTTTCCACGGGAACTCTACGCTCCGAGCTTCTCTTTCAATTGACGAATAATTTCGAGTTCTGGAGCTCCGATCATAATTCCACAGCTCTGTCCCACCCCACACTGTTACTCAATGCACCATCAACGACGAGGACTTGCCTTCAAATTACGTGAAAGGAATTGCGAACTAGTTTTCGTTTCTTCAAGGGTCTTTTTTTTGCTTTTTATGGGGACTTATTTTATTTTTTTTTGGAGTAAGAACATGCCAGTAATCGCCCACACAGTTTCTTTCGCATGTCATCACTCCTGTCCACGCGTATTAAAAACACAGTACTTCCACGTCATTTTGTCCGGAGGATCGTTCCTGGGTATTTACACAACGTTATTAATCAAAGAAGAGTTTGAAATGCTGTCAAAATCAACGCCAAAAAGGTTGTCTGCTTTTTAGAAAATTGCTCCCTTTTCATTGAGATGCCCTTCTTCCCCTTTTTTTCCTAGCTTGCTCGAGTAATGCATCTCGCTTTTTATGCACGATCCATTGAGTAACTTTCAGGATTTTTTTTTTTTGAAATACTGAATTGACCAGGACCAGCGCTTTTCTGCCGAAGAAAAAGCTTCGAGAGTTCACTGTAGCAGCAAATATGAGAGAAATTAAGGAAATTAGGCGTTCCCATGGTACTGTTGTCGTAAACACACACACCTCAATTGGTAAGTTGATTGGAGCCATGTGACGCTCAAGTCCTGCCCCTGTTCACAAAGTAAAAATTTCCTCAGGTTTATGCGGAGAGACAAATATTCCTTTCCCTTACATTTCAAGCTTTCACTGTTTACAGTATATCAGGGTAAAAACTCCATATCTGCAGAATTATGAAGCACGGAAACTTGGTTTTCGCCATTACCACGAGAAAGTATGAATATAAGCGTTATTTTTTTCTGAACACAGCGTCAAACATAAAAAGGTCTCCCCCTTTAAATCAACTCCTTTAAGACCAAGACGTAGTCAAGCGCAAATGCTCAGGATGGTTCTTTAAAATATGCAAAATGGAGGTAATATAAGTAAAATGTGTGAATATTTGGTTGGTTAAATTAAATAAAAATACGAGTAGGTGGCTGATTAAATAATGTAAGTAAAACTATGAATATATGGCTGAAAATATGACTGGCAAGTGAACCTTCAAATTAATGAAAATGTGGGAAATGAACGTTGGCCCCTTTCTACACGAAATCAAATTCTCCATTTGAAATCCGAATCTGGGCTTGTCGTTGCGAGGTGCGTTACCGTTTGCCAAGGTTACATTCTGAATTGATAGTATGTCAAAATCGTATTCTGCTTATTTGGATGTCTTTTATGCTCGTTGCATATTCTGGACGTACAAGAGAACATACTCGGAGCTGGTTTAACGTTTCAGTGCTTTCCAATACCTGGAGTGGCACCTAACATGGCATAAAGCATGGTGCCATACACGCGAAAGTCCTAGCTTGGGAATTTTCAATTTGCATCTTTTTCTTTCTTGGTTTCCACCTTTACCCGTCCGCTTGCTCTTTCACTAGTCTGGGAAATCTCAATTTGCATGCCACGCAGTCTATAAAAATGTTTTCAAACTAGCTAAAGGTTAAAGCTCGCGAGACACCTTTGCAACAACCTGACGTCCTTTCGCACACTTTGAAATTCTTCCTTGGATTTTTCTACTAACTCTTTTAACTTTTCCCATAACTTCACACACTCCGAAACTTCCAACGCTGAACACCTTCAGTTGATTCTACAAAGGTCTTAAACAGAAAGCCTAGCAATCCTTCAACGACTCCCAAGTCTCTTTTTTGTTTCTTTAAAAGAAAAATATTGTCGTATTGCTTATGTTCAGTTGCTTATAGTGTTCTAAGAAAATACTTCTCACGTAATTTCAATAGTAAACAAATATCACGTTAAACGATCATGTACAGTATCATAGATTTACAACACGTTTATGTAAATGTTGCTATACTAAGTTTTTGTAACAAAGGGATAAAAGTAAACCTTGCCGTTCAAACCGAATACAGCGAATCTTCACTAAAACCGTAATTCGCAAGTGATCTATTGCTAAAGTTCAGCAAAAATCCTTTTCATACGAGCATTTCGATGCGACGCTTCAGAAAAAGGGTTCGCACGGTAAAATAACAATTACTCGAGAATGTAGAAAAATGATTCACAAGTCGAAATTTCGAATTATGCCCAAAAATGCGAAAAAAATCATTTACGCCTACTTATTCGAATTATTCTAAAATCAGGAAATATAATATTTCAAAGGGCATACTAAGCGTCCAAACTGTGAAGAAAAATACGCACCCATTTGGTAAAATTGTTATAACACTAGGAAAATAGTGTTTACAACTGAAATTACTCCAATTTAGGGAAAAATTACTCCAAAATTGAAAAAAATCACGAGTGAATTACTTTAGATTAACAAAACCCTTAGAATAAATTACTCTTAAACAATAATTTCGAATTATTCCAAAATTTCAATAAAAGTGCTCGCAACAAAAATTCGAACTACAAAATTGCGGAGAAATTATTCGCCGGTGAAGATTCAACTTATTCCAGACTTCAAAGTAAACAGTACAACTACAGTTATTCCCCCTACGTTTATTCAATACAGCAAAGTACTTATCAAGTATTCCTGGCGTAAATCTTGCGCCGCACACGCAAGACGGACATTGCTTCACTTTCCAATCAAACCAATTCGTTCAAGCCAAACTCGGTGAACCAGCTTTTTCCCTGTCTTAGAGCTTACGAGAAATCTGCCTATTACTGGCTCTGACACTTGATCCCTTTGCACTCGACCGCGTAACTGGAATCTTCCCCGAAAACCGTCCCTTTTCCTCGGAAGATTAGTTACCTGTCAAGAAGCGCTGCAACATTTTGGCATGTAAACATACCCTTACGAATGCAACACGGAGCCAAAACGACTGACATTGAGAAGTACATCATTCGTTTATACAACTTTGCACTCTCCTCAAACCCCCGCTCGCCTTCTCCGTCACAATCCTTTAATAACCCTCAGTGTCCCTTCTTATCCCCCCAGGGTTGCCATATTTAGTCAACGCGAGTCAACCTACGCAAATTGGGGACGTGGGTACTTACGGGAGCACCAAGAAGCAACAACACATCCATCTCCGTTTACGCAACGAAAATATGAGCATTATATCTCCATCCTTTTTCTTTCTTTTTTTATTGTCCTTCTCTCTTCCTTTTGGCCTCCTTTTCCGTTACTTTCTGCTTTTTTCCTGGCCCGTAATACGTCTCTGTGTTTCCGCGATCAATTTTCTCCCTCCTTGAAGGGAAAAAAAATTACATCGTCGCCCGTATTGCTGCCACACCTGCTCGCTCGTCACGCCAAGGTATAAAGTTGTCCACTCCTTTGCTTTTCACAGCCTCCTGCTTTCCTCTTTTTCTATTCTCTTTCCACACATTAGGTTTCTTGGGGGGAACTGTTGGAGACCTATTTCACTCTTGACAGGATTGGGAATTAAATTATCTGCGAAAGTGGAATATGCCATTTTCGCTTCTTCCTCCCGCCTACCTTATTTCTTTTCCCCAGCATCTTCACTTGTCTCCATCTTGGTCTTCAAACTTTTCTCTCACTTTTTTTTTCTGCTTCTTCGCTTCTCTACTGCTCTTAGCAAATTTTCTTTCCCCAAGTTTTTTCTCTCTCCCAGATGTGTTTGACGACCTGTGAAGCGGGCATATCTCCACGTTGGCTGCTCCGCTGCATAACTCTTCCGCTATTTTCATGCCCCACCAGTAAGATTACACACTCGAATGATGCCCACAATCGATATATCGAATCAACATTGAAAACTCCACTATTTGTACAAACTTTGTACCCTCGTTTGCCCCACACACACATGCACACACAGTTGGATACAACCGCCTCAACTTCCTCCCGGGATATAACCCTTTTTGCATACACCACAAAAAAAAAACTTCAAGAAGTTTTGGGTTGCACTTGCCTAACGAACTATATCTTAAAACAACACCCATGATTTCTTCCCCCCGTCCCTTCTTGTGTTCTTACTTAGGGAAGTTCCCAAAGTTTGTGAGGGAAAACTTTTTTCTTTTCATCATCTTCTTTGTCCGAAAAAGAAGTTCTTTTATCGTCTCCATAACGCCTTAAAGCCCTGACTCAATCCTCTTTTTATCTATCTCCTCTTTCCTCCTGTAATCCCTTGGCTTTTTGTCTTATAGTTTGTAACATTAGCTCGTGCATTTACTTTATAAATTTCCCCTGTCGTCCATAACTGGCCTACACGCACAGTTTGGCGAACTGAAATAGAACGCGGTAAAGAAAAATGTAAGAAAGTTTAAAAATGCAGTAAAACAAAATAACACAAAATACCCGGAAAAGTAAACATAAATCAAATAAAAAATACAAACAAGAAACACCAAACATTCGATCAGACAAATGAATTGAAAATGTGAAATAACAATTTTGAAAAAATAGAACGCTAATAGTATAAAAAGTAAGAATGGAAAAGACGAAATAGAGTTCTTTGTTGGAAATTTCTACGAGAAGTGCCTCAATTATTACGGACAGTATTGTCGCGCTATTGTAGTACCGTCTTCTGACAGTTTCAATCCGTCAGTGACAAGTATTACGCTCACACGACCTGATCGGATTTTTATTTTATTTTTACTTTAAGAGATATGTTGCCGTATCTGTCTACTGTAACATGACTCATCAATATTGACTTTAAAGCTTATTAGTCTTTTACCGAAAAACTGAATCGAATCTTTTTTCGAACCTTGTCGAGTACCTAGAGTCGTTTAACGAATTATTTCTGTGATATTTCCGCCTTTCTGGTTTCAATCGGTTCTGCGCCGCCTTGCTAAACTATCTGGTAACGTCTTAATTTCGGGAATGGCCGGAGGGCTCCCACGTTGCCAATTCTGTAGGGTAACGGTAAGTGTACGACTACCAAATGGATCCTGGTCGCCAACGCTTTAAGTACCAGAAGGCAGTAGCAAAACCGGCAGTGCAAACATATACAAAAATCTGCTGTACTGACACTATCCCTAATTTTTTTCTTCGCGCAATTCAGTTTCAGGGAGTGATCATAACTAAAAGAGTTTGAGACAATTTGGTGAATTTTGCTTAATTCTTCTGAATCGACGTATGATTTGATCACGATCACGGTTTTATTTTTTATGACGCGATTTCAGACGACGAACCGTCTGATAAAATCGATTAGGATAAAAGCGTTTTGACTGGAAAGCTTTTTCTTGATTAAACAAAAACTGATTCTGGCTTGCTTCTGAATTGACTTTGACTTCATAAGTTTAAATTTCACATTTTTTCAAGCTGTTAACTGAGTTGACTTGAAAATGTATGAATTTGAACCAATTTTTCTTAATTTGTTCAAATGTGTTATACAAATCGTGAAATCTCCTCACTTCCTCACCGATTAACAATTCCTGCCACAGTATAAAGGTTACACCTTTATTCCGTGATTACTACATTCATCGTCATGTAGACATACGAGTAGCTACCAATACTATCTTAACACCAATCGTGAACTACGAAATTTTCCTTAGTAGTTCAGTGTTACCGTCGTCGACTTCAACATTATCTCAACAAAGGGAGTAAATTCGACACAAAGCTAACTTGCAACTGCACTTGACTCTCAGTCAATTATTCTGATGCAATTACTGCACTGCTAAACATTTTTTTCGCTGCGTTGTGATAGTCTGAACACGGCGACAGAATTTGCCAGCTTACTGGCAATTAATTTTATTTTTCCTTCGAGAAAGAAAACATCTTGTATACTTGCTCCGTGTAATTATTTCCCGAATTTTCACATCTAACTCAATGCATCCCAAAAAAACGTCTTTTCCTGCGTTACTTTCTACATTTACTGTCTACTCGATATATAGTTCCCTTTCTACTGTACTTCCAACGAATTACACACGCGTTTAATTGCTCACGTTCGTCTGTACGTGAACACCGCCGGTATGAGCACACGTAGGTGGGCGGAGTCGGAGAATTGCAATCGTACTGTACCTCCAGCACGGAAAAATCTTTTCTCCTTTCCATACCCCAACTACTTATCTAACGATTCCCACACAAGTTTTCGACCAGTTTTAAACAGTCGAAGCCTTGATCAACTTCTCTTAAATTCCTCAACCAGCTATAAACATTTACATCACCATTTTATGAGCACGTTGCTCCCTACTCAACACCGTTCAACTGCTAAGAACTCCTATCTCTTTTTTCCCCACTGTTTCGACAAGTGTTCGTTTACACGTTATCGGCCAGTACATCGTTCGTAAGGTATTGTGCGGTACACTCCACTACACGATGGCGGGAGGATGTAAGAAAATCGATGCCAGGGAGACACGAACCAGCTCGTCTTCCGTGTACTGGCTGTACAGTACGGGTACAGTACTTCTACCAGCCAACAGAGAATACACGCCCGAATCTTCTTCTTGCTCCTCGTTCTAGTGAGGAGCTTCATCACAGAAAGCAGCGTTGCATTGACTCTTACGCCTCCGTTTCTCCTCCGTCCTTCTCCACAGTTCCATCTCTTTTGAAGTAGCGTATTTCTGACAAAAGAGGCACACCAACGACAAGCCAGTGAGCTCATCAGCCCGGGAGGTTTTCCTCATACCTAATGACAGCCCTCGACAAGCAACACCAGGCCGTGTTTCCATTAGCATATAGCTTCACCGATTATCTGGCAGACCGGAAAGCCCGTTAAAGCTAAACTTCCATTTTCTTTTCATGTCACTTCAAGTTAACCCCAGAAAGACTACCAGGGGGCAGATTTGCGGATAAGAGTCCCCTGCGACCTCAAGGCTTATGAAATTGGCGCTAATTAACTCGTACGCTCATTAGTACTAACTAACATATTTTTCGATAACTTTTCGCACTGCTGTAAGATGATCCAACTGAAATATACTGCAATACACAAAATTGTACGAAATTTTTAAAAAATGTAATTGTAATTGTTAATGGTAAAAGTTAGTAAAAATAGTAAAAAATACGATAGTAACCTAGAATATAGTAAAAATGGTGAGCACTCGTAGAAATTGTAAAGGTTACGAGAAAATGAAGAAAATGGAATGACTTCATGTCAAAGTCAATTATAAGATCTAGTTTATTGTCACGTAAGTTAGTTACACGGTGTGGTATGATTGTGCTAACTGGTTAGTTTCTAAGGCTAAGCAAGACTGCCTGTGAGCTTCTAGCTTTTTGTTATTTAACCCTTGAGAAATAGTATAGCGGTGAAGCATGCGGTAATTCGACCCCTCGTAGGCCTTGAGCCAGCCTGTAGACATGGCGTTATTTCAGAAAACCTAATGGAAATTTGCAGAAAAAGACAAATCCACAAATCTGAAATATTCAACATATTTTTTTATTTAGTTTTAGTTTTAAAAACGACCAACGTCGTACCTGCAACACGTTTACAAAATAAGAAATATTCAAAACATGAAACGTTCAAAATGTCAACTACTTAGAAATTGAAATATTCAAACATGGAATATTCAAAAATATGAAGTGCAAGAAATACGAACGCCAGCAACGAGCAAAAGCCCACGCTGGTTGCACACAGAAAAAAGGTGAAAGTTGTGAACGGAAGTAAAAATAAGTGTAAACAAGCGCTTAGAAAGAATAGGGATCAAAAGAGATCAAGGACAATTTTTTCCATTAAGACGGGAAATACTTTCCTGTGCTATTTTCGCCGGAGTCCGTGATAACCAAGTTTACGATTCAAGGTATAAAAGCTAGCCGTAACTCTCTGTCTATGAGGCAGTAATTGTGAACATTTCTTGCTGTGGGGGATTCGATTATCACGAGGCCGTAATTGCCACCTTTTTCTTACATCTCATTTCATTCAATCGCCACTTTTCATGCGAAGGGTGATAACAGAGAAGAAACGGAGCAAAAGGATTAAAAAGCGTTTTATGGGACCCTGCAATAAGGGAAACTGCTTCCCGAGCGCTAATCGGCTATGTCTAGTCATTTTTCCAACTCTTCCCCGTTTGGACGGTGACAATTGGTTGGTACGACACATTTTGCACTACAAAAATGGCGGCAATCCAACTACCAACTAGCGTGTGCGCTGTTTTATAGCTTAACGCAAACGAAACCCTCTAACATCAACAGAAAAACGTACTCTCCCCTTAAATTTTTTCTTCCAGCGAGAGACGCTCCGAGGAAATCAAACAGTTCTAGAAGAAATTCCTGAGAAAAGCAACTCGCGAATTTTACAAGTTTTTAACTTCTGGGGGCATTAACTGTTGTATTCTGACTTCTTCTCACTCGTTTACAAAAACTGCAATGAAAGCGTTCGACGGTATTTTCAGTTAGATACTTTTGGGGGGGATTCTTGGAAATAATCTCTCTCCAGTTCTTTATCCATCAAAAACTTTACTGTTTTCAACCTCTTTACAGTGAAAACTTGAAAAGACAATAGAAAGGAGGCAAGGAACGCCAGGGAGATCCAAGTTGAGGGCTAGATTAGCTCTGGAACCTACTCTCGGGCTTTGAAACAGAAATCTTTTAAAGACTGTCTGAATATCGATTCCTTGAACAAGCCAAGTGTTAGGTTACAAGTGTCTTATGAGCTTCTCAACCCCTGAAAATCAAACACATGGGACACCGTACCTTCTCCTCCCTTCGTCTTTTCTTTCTTCCGTCTTTCCTTTCGCCCCCAAACTTCAGCCACCGGAAATTCCTTTCAAAAACTAATCACGAAGCGCCCAAGAATTTGACGAACGCCAAAAGGTACCCATTTCGTCCGGAAAAGAAACGTCTATCCGAAATCGATCAAAGAGCCAAAGCAAGAAACCTAAACCTGCTGAAAAAAGCTAAGAGACGTCTAATCCACCATTAGGAAAAAAAAGGGAAAAAAAGTTTCGGTCCATTCTTTTTCTTTCGTCCTGTACTTCGGCCGAAGAAAAGACCAGAAGAATCGGAAACGGTGGTGACAAAAAACTCCTTCTGACCAATTATCTCTTTCCAGTCAAAGAGATAATCGTATCGGTATCTCAGTAGTTTCACACCAAGCGTCAGCCTCCGGAAAGGGGGAGAGGAAGGAAGGAAGATCCGCCCTACCCTACACAAGGTGCTGACGATCGGACCCGTATGGCTCAACACGTATGTGATTACCATGTTCACACGCTCCATTTTTGTTCCTTCCTCCACAAAAAAAGGCTAAATTCATTGCAACATTTTCTCTCTTCTTTACTTTTCTTCGAAACTTTACCTTTCATCTGGATCTAGCAGGTTTTTAATGCAAACCAGCGTGCTATTACTGGTGTCATAATTTTTTTCTACCTTCGTTGGTTTGACTCAAACATTCGTTAAGAATATCTATTTATTATTGGTATTTTTCATACCTTAATACACTTATAGCTATAGCTTTGTTTATCGAGTAAGATAAAAACGATAATGATTATACGTATATGTATATATTCCCGAAGAATATAGCCTACCTCTGCTACAGGGCAATATATATTAATATAATGAAGAATGTGAAATAATATATAATTACATAGAATTATTCAATTTAATTCACTATTTTATCAGTACATACTTAACGATATGACACATATTCGCTATTTTTCACATTACTTAATTCATTAAAAATTGTATTTTCACACTTCAAAGAAAATTCAGTAGCGTGTTTCACTATTACTGAAGATTTGTGCATTGAAAACGTGACTTTTAACATGACATAAATCGTATAAAACCTGTTACGGCACGCTTCCATGAACGTTCTGTGAAGTGTAGAGACAAACTTTATGTAATGACCTGGCAAATTCAACCTGAAAAATAAATGTTGACTTAACTTTATCTCTCTTCATATTTGCTCAATAATGTAAGTTGTGTGCTATATAGCGTTAATACTGCGCCCAAACGCCACCCTACGCTTTCGAGGGGTCAAATTACCATTCTTGTTCTTTGGATTTGGCACTTATTTCTCAAAGAAACCAAAGGTTTCAAGAATAAACAAAAAAGCCTCAGCGTACTCAGTATTGCAATATAGCATGAGATTTTCTCAGCCTGTACTTCACAATGATAGGAATTGGAATATTAGCTTCTCGATAAGAGACAAGGGACGACCAATAAAAGGTTCACAACAAATCCTAAAGCTTTGGATGTCTTAATTATTGAGTTGATTGATGTGGCAGTTCCTGTCTTTATCAATGAAATGGGCGAGTTTACAAGCTTCTTATTTCCTTTTTCTTTGTTTTTGGGCAAAGATAGCGTAACGGTTAACTGGGAAAAGAAAGCGATTTTGGCAAAGCTCCGTTGGCTGATGACAAGCGTTTGGCTGGGATTTTGTACTAAAAAGTGACGAATGATGACTTGTGGTTGTATCCAGTACTGTATACAAAGCCCCAAGCGAGGGAATCAAGCATCAGAACATGCTATGAAAACCGAGTACTGGCGTTACGGGAAGAAATGAAGCCATGTCAGCGAATTCCTTGGCTTGCTCTCTTTCTGTCTGATACTCTTAAGTCGATTGGCGAGGGTGGAAAAGGGTTGGCCAAAAAAGAGGGATAAAAGACTGCGAGGTCGGGACGTTGATGTTCCCCAAGCTTATTTTTCTTCTTCTGCGTTCTGTTTTTGTTTCTTTCCTCTTCATTTCCGCCTGTGTGGTGCTTTTTTAACGCAATTTTTATTTGCAAACGACATCGTTCTAACTCCGGCTTTTGCTCTTTATCTTGCATATTTCCGATCGCTCCCTAACCCAGTATAATTCCGCAAGAAAAAAAAAGTTTCCAAAATCTCCCGGCAAGAAATACTGGCCGAGATTTGATGTACTTCCAGAAGAGAAAAAAAGGCTTTTAAATTACTTTTAGGGTAAAAGCAAGTGTTACAGTATGTTAAATAATCTTTGTTGGGTGAAAAAAGGATAAGACTCGCAAATGTCAACACTGTGGCGGCCAACAAAGAGGGAAAGGGTCTGAAAAGCCTTCTCTGGATAATATCATACTCACATTCTCTGGAAGCCTTGAGAAAAATTTAAGAAAGTGACGTCTTTGCTCAGCCAAAAAAATTATTGTGCCCCTTAGGAAAAATTCTGCACGTTTATTATTCTGCAGCACCAGTTCGTCAAGAAATGAAGTAAAAACTCTATTATGTTACAGACAAAGTTCTATTAAATTACAGCAAAGAATTGAGAGATTTTTCTGCCCATCGAGTTTTCTAGCGAGAGTGAAATTGAGTTTAATTTGCCTTCTTTACCTATGCTTTGAACTGGTATATCTTTATTGTACATACAGTATCTCGTGCATTTTGTAACTTTTTCTTCGACTTAGACAATAATTAAGAGAAATATATTCCTAATCCACGATAATGAAGGTATCTGAGAGAGAACGATTACAATCAGACTCACTATTTAAAGAAATTCTAGGTAGGAGACTTCTTTTGCCTTATTGAATAGTACCAAGCACTCCATCGCTTCAAAGGTAGAAGAACAAAAATATACTCGCTCCAAGTTTTGTTCACCGACTAATTAATAAAATAGGCCGAGTTTTCTTATCAACGGAGCGACCAATTCGCTCACATTTCCTCCCTGTCTTTTTCTCTCTACATGGAGCTTTTATATTTCTCAATTTGTTTCACGGCTTCTCTTGCGAGACGGCATATTTTTTCACTCGTTTTAATTTTCAGAAGAAAAAGGAAACCAAACTAATATTACGTTTCCCTTTATACGTTTGAAATCAATTGTTACAGTTGCTATTCTCGGTTCTCATACAAAACAGAGAAAATGTTTTCAGGGATTGTCAACGACAATTCCTCGGAATGGGAGCTAATATGCCTCTTTAACGAGCTACTTCTTTACATTTTGTTGTCTACTACAAAAATAGGTCTTCACAACTTAACAGAAATATTTCAAAGACATTTAATACGTACTAGACATACATTCCATGACATTTTTCTAAAACTAGTTTAATTTACCCATTAAATTAGTAATGTACTGATTTAACTTTTTTACTTGCATTAAATTCGGACTACCGAACTTCGGAAAACTTATTCATTTTTTATAAACATTTTATTCCTTTATTTTTCATAACTTTAATGTTTATTCTAAAAAATGTATTGTTTTATTTCTAAAAATTTTACCACTTGTGTCTAACAATGCTCCTCTTTTTTCTTCTACTTTTTTAAAGGTTGTCAAAATGGGTTTTTTTCGAATACACTACACGGCTTTAAAAGATTTTTACAAACGCAATAATCCATAAAACCTTCAACTTTAAACCTATCACAATATACGCGAAACTACTTGGTTAAGCCTTACGGGAAAATATATATACATCATTATGACCTTTTCACGATACTGAGTACTTGCCGGTCGTTAATATTCCTATCTGCGCCGCAAAAGTGTCAAAAATTGTGTTTTTCACCTAGTTTCCCTGCAGTGAGGAAACACACTGGAATTTCTACCGAGCGCAGGGGGAAAGTGATTTCCACTCTGCCAGTTCAGACTCAACATAACATATTATATAATTCAGAGAAATGATCTTCACTTTTTGACCAGAAATTCTGCTGTACCGAGTCGTTCATCTTTATCGACTCGTAGCCAGTTGGGCATTTCGTCTCCCTATATCGAAATATCTGACAAACAAACCTCCCAGCTACGCGAAATGGATGAGCGCGGCTCGGGAGCGGAGCTCACGCATCCTCTCCGTTAGTCCGATTCCTTTATTTCCGTTTGAAGCATTAGAAAGGGAAAAAGGGGACCATCTTCATCCTCGTCTTGCTGAACGAGCGAAGGATTCTGACATGAAAAATGGACAGAGAAAGATTAGTTCCGAATCTATTCTCGTCAAGAACCTCTCCAAACAGATATATGAAAGGTAGAACCTTCTTCTCCACCTCTCCGTCTACCACACATACAACCCTTTGCCTCTTCTCCGCCTTCTCAATCTAGCAACTCTCTAATTTCCATCCTATTCTCCCGTAGTCCGCTCGTTGTATCTTTAATCCTGCCCAGAAGGTAAAAAAGCCTCCGCAATTTGTGTACGCAAGTCTTCATAAGTCGTGTACCCAAATCGCCTGACCTATAAGCAAAGCCAAAAGGAAGCAATACAAATCATGACAGGACTTCCTTTCCTCTTTTGTACGAATTCCTTTCAGAGCCCCAAACTTGGGTAGGGGATCTCTCGTTTCTCTTTTATCTTTATGTTCTTTTTTCCCCGGGATTTGTGTTCGTTTTCGCATCTCTGGGCATTGACACTTTTATGTTTGTTCCCTGGTGACAAACAACACCGAGTTGAAAATATTGAGTCAACTTGTGACATTTCAAAGCTTTGGCAGCCCCTTCTCCCAAAACTCCACCCTTCAGACGTCAAACAGTCCTAACACGCGTCAAGATTGTTTCCTCTCCTTCTCACCAACGTGCACTGAGCCATTTCTCTCCTCGGTACCGTTTCATTTCACATTTCAAAACCCTTCCCCGCAACATCCTTTTTGGCGTGACAATTTGGACAGCACCGGCACTCTTACAAAGGTAGCCACCCCCGAAAAAAGCACCCACAATTTCACCAACACTGAAACGATCACGCGGGACAACTTTTTCAATCTGCCCTTAGGGCATACCCCTTCGGCCCGCAAGGTATGGTCCACGTTCGCTTACTCACTCAAATTTCCCATCGTCAACGAAAGGGTCGATACGGGGTCAAGTACCCTCAGCCATGAAAAACGAGAAAAAATGTCGTACCCGTACGTACACAGTTCTATCCCACGGGTTCTGCCACGCTCCCTTCGGAGATTCTCGTAAAAAAAACACGGCGGGCAATTATCACACCCAGCCCTGACCAGACCTTCACCAGCTAAAACCCACGCCGCCGAGAAGTACCGGCAGTGTACCCGGCGCATGGGAGACTGAAACTCTGCTTTCCATTCGCTTGACGTTCCTGGAGAAGGGGGGTATTTCTCCCAACGCAGCGCGCCATCGCCGATTCGGAGGACGACTTCGATTACCCACCCCACTCCACCCCACCATCATCTCCACTAGAAGTTCGGGGAGTTCCCATGCGCATTGCTCGAGTCCCGAGGGCGAGCAGCAACCTTTCTCGGTTGCCTGTCGCTTTACTTCAACTTTCGCCGCAAGACAAGTAGCTCAACACAACCGCCCCAACAAAAACATTGCCCCTAGCCACCCCCTGGCGGCATCCTCCCCCTTCTAGCCCCCCCTCCCCTCCCCCCTTTCTTCCCTTAATTCAATACAAACGCCCTGCCACGGAGTGAAATCTCCGCTTTGGGGGTGCCCGCGAGCCAATTGCGCTGAATTTGCTTCAATTCACCGCCCTAGGGCTACCCTACAGACAATTACACACAGAGAAGTGAGGCAAAGCGGCTTGAGGAAGCTGCAAGTACCGGACACCCCAACACGAGAGAGGCGGGGCTAGAATGACACCAAAATTCCGCGTCTCTTTTTTTCTTTCTGATGGCGTCGTTTCCTTTTTGCCTTCTTTTCCCACCAGGAAGTGGGTATCTATAGGTTTGCAGCAATTTTTTCACCCGCTCGTAACGGTGTTTTCATTGACGTCAGCTTTGGTGCTTTCCCAGTTCCCATCCATCCTCTCGGGCGTTCTTCGGCATGCTGCTCCTTAAGGGTTATGTATACGACGGTGATAAAAATGTGTTTTCCGAGGGTAAAAAGAAGGCTAAGAAAGCTTGTAAATATAGAGCTTTATATAGTAAACCCTCCTTTTCCCAGTGTTTTTCCCCTCCTGGTACTTTCCCCTCCTTTGTAGCTCCCCCCCCCCCAAGACGTCAAGGCTGAACTAATGCGACTGGCCGTAAAAATGGGCCATTGGTTGCCAGTACTGTTACTAGTCCGTTATCTTTTATTTTGGGTCCGGATACCTCACACTCTATAAATCCATGGAAGAAGGCCCGAAGAGGACAAGCACAAGAATGGGGGGATGAAGAAGTGCGTACTCGTTACAAGCTCTCACTTCCAGTACTTGTCGTAATTGCTGCAGCAATAGAGCAGGCGCTGGCCACTCATTACCCCCCCCCCCCATTGCTCGCTTTGGCCTGGACAGATTAATGCTACAGCGTCCTGCTAATTAGAGCTCGTGTATTTCGCCACCACAGAATTTAATAACCGATGCGGCAAGTACCGGCCGAACGAAAAACCTTGTTAAGTTAAACGTTTCCGGGCAAAAATTTCTGCGCTAATTTTCTTTCTGCCACGGAATCGATCGGCCCTTAAGAATGGCAAAATTGGGAACACTGTGATTTGCTTCATGGATGTCCTCCCACCCTGAAACCGCCACCGACTCTATAGGGGGCGATTCCGCCACGGGAGGCGGTATCCTCATTCTCACTGTAGGTTTTATTACCTGACATTTGGGATTAATTGCACTGTAGCTACCCTCTTGCAACCAGGGGGCGTGGATGCCTCGAAAGTAATTAAGAGGCCGTTTTGAAAATAAACAAATAATTGTCAGTTTGCATAAGTGAGCTCGCATTCCGTAGCGTCCTTCAAATCCACTGGAACAGGAAAATGAAGATGCTCCGAGAAAATGAATATGCTCCAACTTATTAGTTCCCTTTCCTGACTTCATTTCTAGAATCTGGTACATTCCTGGAACGGGCAGAATTAGACCCTGGGGGAAATCGGTTTCTGTTCTCTTCGAACTGTCGGCGATTGCAGTTGTATCGTATCATACAAAGTAGAGCCTTGCAAGCGAAACTATTGATTCTGTTAGCTTGGTAAATAAGAGAC
Organism: Triops cancriformis; assembly: GCA_020615345.1. Classification (NCBI taxonomy): domain Eukaryota; kingdom Metazoa; phylum Arthropoda; class Branchiopoda; order Notostraca; family Triopsidae; genus Triops; species Triops cancriformis. The sequence continues at coordinate 42,299 of JAHZNP010000141.1, forward strand.
GAAATTGCTGACGAGGACCCGCCAAAGAAACCGCAGCAAAACTTCAAAGCTCCGTTTAATGACTTATAACGTTCTCAGAAACGCCGAAACGTTAAATCATTTGGTACCTCTGGCGTGAACGTACAAAAACGCTGCGAGTGGAGTGACTTTGACTTAAAATAAAAAAAATAAAAGCAAGACGCATGTTCTTGACATCTGCCCACTTTTCGAAAGCTTTTCAACTACTCTCTCGCCGTACGATTCCTTTCATGCATACCATTTGAATAACATGAGCTGAGAATAAGTAACTTAAACTCACTCCCAACCTATCTTGGCCTCCTCCAAACTTCCTTGAGAAAATCTTTTGCAGCGACTCTGCGCTAGCCTTTCTCCATACTTGGTAGTCACTTAAGTCGTAAATTTACTAAGAGCCTCTGGGCTCCCAGCGTCTGATTGTGAAACTACCCGAAATCAATTATCATTCCTTTTTTTAAAAAACTACAACGAACTTTTGCAAGAGCGCTGTGTGGACACCGCGCCGCCACCTAGTGGCAAAAACAGAAAGTAAAGAGCAGGAGCCGAAAGGGAGACTCACCTCGGAAGACGTAAGGTAACAGAGTCGCGAATCTGCACTTTCGAGGGATGTTTGTTGTACCACGCCGTAATGTCGAGACTCGCGGTCACTCATGTACCCGGATTTAAGAGAATCCTGGCGCTCGTACAGACTGTTCGCCCTGGGAAGGATAAAGGAAAGATTGAGATGGTCTTTTATGCTGCTGAAAACTGTATTGCGAACGGTGTTCGCAGCTAGATGAAAACGTTTTGAGGATATTAAAAGAATGTACGTTTTGTTTACCTTGAGCTGATGTCACTGAGATAGCCGCGATCCCGTTCGGCGTATATGGAACGCTCCATTTCCGCACAATCGCTATAAAAACTACGATTGGGATCAGCGTCACGCTCTTTTCCAACAATACTGCCTCTTTCAGAGCAACGCGAGCGGCCCGTGTCAACTTCGCGGTTGTTAAAAGCAGCCCTTTCTCGCATGGACAACGGAAGTGTACTCGGAATCGCGCCTGGAATAGTGAAAAGACATTAAACTCGAATTTCTACACCAAACAAATGGAAGTTTCTCAAGTACTCGTCTGCATAGTGATTCGACTCGACTATCCTCACAACCCTACACACAGACAATAACTTGTTGACAGACACAAATAATTCAGAAATATTAGAACGCAGTCATATTCTGACAACAGAAAAATATCAATACAAGTGTCAATGTTGGTTTTGCGTATATAGAGTAATATAGGCTAACTGTGATACACTAATATTCGCTAACATTCGCTATTTATTCGGTAAGAAGTAACCTTCGCTATTTGTAGTAGGTAATATTCGCTGACTGCAAGTCTGGGATCGAGTTTGTACTGTGAAATGTACGTGATTTTTTTTTTACTTCCACATTTATTTATTTTAATCATCCACGTCTATATTTCATTCGTGAAAGAAAGACCTCGAGACGACCAGATTCAGTAATATAATGAATGTTTACAGCGTGATTTACTCTGATTTCTAATTACTTTTCAGAACTGATTAACGGAGCAAAAACAGGTGGACGCGTGGTCCCTATTTGAATGACGCATTATTCGACCAGAATTTCGGCTTTGCAACACGGGTGCCATATGCAGGTCATCAATTCTTGCTGCACCCCGCTAGCTTTCCTCGGTTGGAGGCCAACAGCTTCGACTTGAATATACAAACCACCGTGGATTTGTGTTAATAGGGCTCGCGTGAAATTCAACTCGACATAACGTAATGTACGTCTTTAGAACAAAACAAAAGTTCCCTTAAAGCTATCTACTTACTATTACTTAAGCCCAGAACTAACTTAATTGCGTTTCTTGTTCACTTTCTCAGATTTATCACCACAAGCTTTGAAGATTCAACTGGAAAGTTACTAAACTCAACGTCGAAATATTTGAAATATAAAACTAAGCTACAGCGAGACACCTATTGGGGGTCTAGCTACCTACATTCGAAACTCTCGGAGGGGAACACATTACTATAGAAAGTTTATGAACGATATCATGGGCTTAACTTAAAAGAAATATAATTCAGATTATTCTGCTTGTAATTAAAGGCCAAAAATCGGATAAAACATTTTGATGAACATTCAACGCTAATGTACCTAAAATCGTCGAATTTATGATTTCCGCGCAAGCTAGTTTTTCCGTGCAAGCTAGTTTTTCCTCCCTTACTAATAAAAGCGTATTCCCTTGGCGACCTTGTGCTGCATTTTCCTCCTTTTCCCCTTAAATTTTCTTTAATTCCATACTTATTCCAGTGTAAGACCACGCTATTCCAGAATTACACGCTAAACGGCGTAGGCGATTGCGCAAAAACTACTCGGTACTTTATTGAAAAATTCGAGAAAGTGCCTTAAATCCTTCCGAGTACCTTCATTTTGCTTTCTCTGTAAATATAAAAAATATCTTACCCAAATTTTCAGTGCTCTGCGTCAATAAAGCCTCAAAAGTATGCAAACTGCAGCTTTCAGCATCCAATCCTTTCGCTAAAGTGTTTCTCAGATGCATCTCATATTCAAGCAGCAAACGCGACGTGGGCGACGCCGCATTCACGCCATCTCGACCGCCCCGTGAGGACGACGAGGGTCCTATGTTATTCTCCATGTCTGAGTTGCCCGTACTCGAGCTAGGTGTAGTCGCGTAGCAGTGATTGTCAAAGAGAATATTATCCGACGCGGGCGATCCGCCATCCCGCTCAAAATCCAAGTACAAGCTTCGTTCCAAGTTCTGCCGCAAGGTGTCAGCCGCAGCAGAATGACCGCGCATTAACCGGAGATGATCTCTCATCGCCGCCCGCCGATGGGCGTAAGGATCCCCGTTTCCTCCCCCATCGCCTCCTGCTCCATTGCTCCCGTTGCTCATGCTGCCCCCTATCGCTCCCCCACCGGCTTTGTACAGCGTATTAGCGTTGGACTGACTAGCTCGTTGATGCGGCCCGTAATTCAGGTCGCTGCCCCGCGTACTCATCCCGTTGCCCGCGCTGTACCGACTTCCGCGCCCGTTTTCGGGCTCGGAGAGAAAGCCGTCCTCAAAGCCGCCGCGACCCGGGCACCGGCGGCGCGACATTTCCGGTGACGTCATGGGCGAATTCATGGGGCTTTCGAAGCATGTCACCGGCTGCAGCATCCGTTTCAAGGCCGTGCTGTCAAAGCTCATCAAGCCGGCGGTCGCCAAATCCGAGCGGGACAGCCCTAAGCCTTGCATGTCTTCCGAGCTCTTGCTCTTGTTGCGGCGCTGGAGCTGGTGTTGCTGCAAGTCAGACAAGGATCGGTTATCGGCTTCGCGGAGCGGATCCATATCCGCGTAATCGACAGATTTGGAACTCAGCAGCTCGCCGCGCCGAGGCGCTGGCAACGTACGACTTCCGGGGCGCAGGCCGTCTTCTGGGCCTTTATGCTCCCCGTTACCGCCCGGGTAGAAAAGGGGTGGATAAGGACCCCCTCTGGCTTGGACATGGTATCCACCCATCAAGTGGGGTTCTCCCGCCGCGCTCCCACCGTAAAGCGCGTCGGAACCGGCGTGGAAGCCACCGACGCCCGTGCTAGGATCCAGGGCGTAGGCCGGGTAAGCGTTCGACGGGACGTAGTAGCCGGCTTGAGGCTGGCGAAAGCCGTACGGCGAAGGTTGGTGCGAGCCTGGGTACATGGTGCTGTGGCCAGCGTAGAGATTGCGCATACTGTGGTTGAAGGATTCGTGATGGGCGTCCGGGCACGTTTCGTAGAACTGCACTGGATTGTACGGGCCCGGTTGGGAAAATTGGCGGGACGTCAAACCGAGTTTCGGCGTGGGGTTGGCAGAGCCGCCTGTGCCGACGGACATCGTCTCTTGGAGGTTCGAGTGGGAAGTCTTAAGCTCGATGATGGCCTTCGGTTCATCCAAGCTGGGCGTCGTGCCTTGAGTGACGGTTTGGGTCTGGGTGGTTTGCTGCGTTTGGCTGACGGAGGTAGGGTGTTGCTGCTGGGATAAGGTGGAGGTGGTAATGGGTGCGGACTGGGTGGTAGCCGACATGGTAGTTGAGGAAGAAGACGGAGGAGTCTCGCCATTCCCGCCCGGCTGAGTAGAACTGTTGGCAACAGAATTGGCGGCAGTTTTGGAATTGTCAGCGTCCGGCTCGCTGGGATTGCCGTTCGACGAGCGCATGTTGCGGATGGTAGCGTAAGGTTCCACGCTGCGTTTCATGGTGCCGCTGATGTTGTCATACACCGAGGAAGTGGACACGCCCCCTGAGACACCTGCTGCTTGAGCCGCGGCGCAATCCTTGCCGTTGTCGCATTCCGTTCGCCCTTGCGTCCTCGGAAGGGTCACTGTACCTAAAAGTCCGTTTTCGGAATAAAAAAACGTGTCAATAACAGTCACAAAGAGACAACAAGTACAATGAGGCAGTAGGGGGCACCCCTTCCAGCAGAATCATCTATCGGAAGAAAACTGTACTGCATGTATAAATACTATCTGCGTGTCAACAACATTACGCTATTTCCAGGCAGCCACGTTTTATATAAAAAAGGATCAAATATCAGCAAAAAAAGGCAACAGACGTCGCTTGGCCATTTTCGTCCTCTAGCAGGACAAAGTTGTACCGGTTATAGAAGACTTGGCTACATGTCAGAAACATTACGCAACTGCCACACGGCCATGTTTTATTTGAAAATCTATATAAAAAGGCACCAATCAGCAAACGGCGTCACTTCGCCTCTTTCGACCTCTAGGGGGACAAAGTTGTACTGCTTATCAAAGAATTGGCTCGTGTCAGAAACGTTACGCAACTGCCATGTGCCTGTTTTATACAGAAACTACTGCAGATTATTTAAAGAGGTTCGAATACAGATCATTATAGTATCCAACTGACAGACTTGAATTTCTGTTCCTACTGTAACTAATTGCAAGGTTTGTACCGTGCTGAGTTAAAATGCTCGTACAGGGGATAGCACAGAGGTCTAATTAAGCCTCTTGAGGTTGATTTATCTCCATTTGGCAGCAAAGAGCTTGATTCAATCGCTATCTACGAGAAAAGTAGACAGCAAACTATGAAAGGTTCGTTATGTTCAGGGCCGTAGCCCGGATTTTGGTTCGAAGGGGGTTATGAGAGTTTCGGAGGGGGTTTTGGAATGCATTTTTTTTTACATTTGCGCATACTCCTATGTTCGCCGTTATAAAAAAAAATTCGGGGGGAGGGGAGTTTAAACCCCCGTGGTTACGGGCCTGGTTACGTTACATTTGCTGTAAAATAACATGATTGTAAGTTTAGAAGTATTGCTGTTGTATATATAACGAGGGAAAAGCTTAGACAAGTTTTCATATCCAAGCTTATCTATATAAAAGGTATTCCTCAAAGTCTGTTAGCATTTCTGTATAAACTAATATCCATTATTATGCCAATGCAAAATTAAGACTGGAATATGTAAGGAAAATATCATGCGCGTAGATTTAAGTGGTATTGTATATAAATACTTCTACTATGTATGGTTATAATAGCATATACAGTGTAGTGTGTTGCTGATAGTTTCTTTCGTTAACTCAGAAAATGAACAGTAAGCGATAAAAGCTAACTAGAATAAGCTTAATTATAAGCTTTATTGAAAATCCGATCATTTTTTCCATAGTTTCATGGTAAGTATACAAAGTACAATACGTTCTAGGGCTCTTTTGAGTTTAATTGCTGGGGTATGTGGAAATTATTCTCAAGAATGTGTACCAGCTATATTTTCTAAAAGCTACTCCTCTATGAACTAAAGCGCAAAAAAAGTATTTTGTAGAACAAGAGTGTCTGACTTATCTTAAAAAAACGGCGAGGTCTAAGTGGGAGCACTAATACTTGCACACGTTAAATCGTGTTATTTATACACTATTTCAATAACAGATTTCACCAATGTGAAATCCCCAAATGCCTCGCGCTGGTATTGAATCACTGAATAAAACTTTCTTTCAAAATTCGCAGTCAATCTTTTATATAGCTCGCGATTGGTTGAAGCATCAAGCCCTTTCGTCAGTTCATGAAGGTAAATCAGCCTCAAGAACCTTGATTTGTTTCTGCGCTATCCGCTGTACATTTTCCTATTTGTTTATTCTATTTATTCTTTTACTTCTTTTGTTTTTATTTTATTTTCTCAGCATAGTACGTCTTAGCCCGCGTTCTGCTGTCAGATTCCAATCTTGCTTAGGAATGGTTCTACAAATTTTCCTTCGAAATCGGCCTCGCGTTTTCCTTTCCTCCTGCACAGGCGCTTAAAATAGGAATATTAATAAAGTCCAACGAGTTTCTAGATCTAAAGGAAGGAAACTTGAAGGAAGTTGGGATCTTACCTCGATGACGCGGATCTTGGGCACGGAGCCGGGCGTACTGTTCTGGAGTCATGCAGGTACATTGCGGTTCCCTGGTATGGGACGGCGACGCTGGTGTGGACAGAGTTTTTCGTTTGTTTATCTTGATAGGGTCTCGTTGTCTGCTGCTGGGTTCCAAGCGGAGTGAATACGACGACGACGCTTTGCGGGAGAACTTGGACGCTGGGGACTGCTTTTTTATGCAAAAAGTCCAGACATGAGAGGACAAGAAAATAAACGACATAAAAATGGATTTATGTATAACCACGGGTAAGAGCACCCAAACGAAATAAAAAAAAGCAGCGAAATTCTCAGAAAACACACAGAAAAAAATATCAAGATTGAGCGACAGTCAAATGCATCGAAGCGACAAGACCCATTTTTTTCTGGGTCGAAGAATTACGCGAAGAATAAAGACAGCGAGTGGAAGATATTTGAATATTTGTGGGTTTCGGACCACAAGAGACGGAAACGTTAGATAGGAAAAGCAAAAGGACTTACACAGCATTCTCGGAACTGTCGGGCGTCAACTGGGGAAGTGAAATTGAGGCCCCATGTGTCGTTAGTAACAGGATCCTTCCAGTAGACGAAACATTCTGACGCTTGCCCGATACGAGTACCTAAAAGGAAACAAATATCAATACTAAAGAAGTTTTCCCGGTTCGTTTCCGTTCCCAATTTTTATTGTCCTCTTTATCTAATTTACTCGAATGTTTTATTTGCAAGTCGCGAATTGGATAGCATGGGAAAAGGGAACTGTACTGGCACGGCGCAGTAATGTTGTCTCAATACTACGTGCAAGCACTCCAGTCGGGTTCAAAGTTCTCAACACTTCGAACAAGTGTCAGTAGACCTTGAGTGCAGTATCGTAATGCAACTGTACCTAAAACCTGAGCGTCCCTCAGGGAGTACGACCTTCTATGACGGATCTCGCGAATTAACTTGTAACGGTGCAGAAGCTTGACCAGTAGCTGGACCCAAAGCAATTCAGGGTCAGGTCCACGTCCAGGTCACAAAGCACCTTCTCATACCCAGAAATCTCTTAATTGCCCCTCTTTTTCCGAAATGAGATACACAAAGGCTTTTCAGTATTCCGCAATGACTCTTCTCTTTCTGTAATGAGACTTTGAAAGTTGTTACTCCAATACGGCCCCGGGGCATCGCAGAAGTTCGCTTTAGATTTGCACATTCTTCTTTTCGCTGCCTTCGATCTAATTTTCCTCCATCCTTTTGTTTCGACGATTAATTCAAAATTTTTCTGCAGTTTCTTTACCGTTAGGTATTTCTATTTTAAGTGCCTTCGCACATGCAAGACAGACAAGAGATAGCTAGCCAATGGTTGTTTGTAGATCATCACATTCTAGGACAATCTGAAAACGCGGATGAGCATTTTGGGTTTTCTCTGTGAACCAGGAAATTCAATTCATCATCGTAAACTAAATTCAAATTCTTGACAGTTTGAAATTTTTTATCTGAAATGATTCAGAGGTTCAATTTTTAATTGAATCGATTTACAAAACGATTGAATTGACTGGAATGGGCCGTTTTTATATATTATTATAAACTATAATATATTAAACACAAGACGAGTATTTGTATTTTTGGCTGTCTAATTAAGTAAGAAATTAATGGCATTTTTTAAACGCAGCCATCTTTGCGTAACGAACCTCACAATCTTGCATCCCGATGACATTTCAGCATTTCCGCTTTCTCACACTGAAACCGAGGAAGAAAGCGTCATCGGAATCCAACATGGTGCCGTTCGTTACGCAATGACAAGAGTATTGAGCTCTTCGCCGTGAAAATCCAAGCTATACTAATTGCTTTATTTCAAAAATAGATTCTTGACTGCAAAAAGTTCAGTTACAAATTGATTATCGCATTAACAGTGTTGGGTAATTCGAAAAAAAGGAGCAGTCATCAGTTATAATTACTTTTGTTTCAAAACTACGTTTGTTTTAAAGAGTAATAGTCGCATTACAATTACGTCGGAAAGTAATCCATTAATTGCTTACTTCTTTACTTACTTATTTCTTTCTTATGGACGTTTTTCTTTCTTACTACATTAGACCAAATTTACAATACAACAAAATTATGATTACAGCACTGTTTCGTAACACTCTCTCCTGGCACTTACTCTTGTTCTTCGTACCAAATCCGTGGTAAAAACAAGCTGTACATATATGACGAACCCACAAGAAAAGTTCTCCCAATTGCGTTTCTTCAAACGACCATGAAAAAGAGTACGCACCGAAAAAGATTTCCTCATAAACTAAAAGTATTGTAAAGATCGCTAAACTGTCTAAGAGTAGGTGCGGATAGTCATCTCCCCCATTCATAAACCCATCAGACATTACTGAAAGAAATAACGAAGCCAAAACAAGCAAAGCGTTCTCCCTCATCAACTTTCGTCATTTCTTATCTTGCCGTCTCTCTTCTTCCCCCAACAGCAATTAGTTTCTTCAACTAAAAAAAGCGACGGACGGAATCGTTTTGGTTGGGAGCGAACTAAATAGCGGACATGTGCTTGGGTTATCCCAGCATGAAGTCAGTCAGTTGGAGAGGCCCACGTATAAAAATAGAACTTCTTTTCTGTGGACGTCCTGCTCTTCTGGTGCCTCTTCTCTCAGCTTCACTTCGTCGCTCTTTTATGAACATCTTGGACTTAACTTGTGTGTTTGCCCAAGTTGAGCATGTGTTAAAACTGGAAAGAGCCCTTTTTTCCCCTTTAGCGGGATTTTCGACTTGTGGGATTGCTGCAGAAATAAAAAGAAACTGAGGTGAAAGAAAACTTGACCTCGCAAGTGCCAGTTCCCTGTACGGAAAGAAAAAAGGTTCTTGTTGATTTTTGGGTGCAAAAGACACTTACCAGGTTGTGTGAGCCTGACGTCGAGGATTTTGTCCACCTGGGAATTGTAAGCCGTAATATGGAACACGCATTCCGGATGGTCTTGGATGCACGAAATATTCACCGGGACCAAATCTTCCGAAATTTGTTGCCAACGAACACTTCCGCTCCCGCTGGTACTCACATGAAACACTTCCGCCCACAACCTAAATTCAACAATGCGCACATTGAGTTTCAATAGAGAAAAGGGGAAAAAAAGATAAGTTGAAAGCTGCTCAACATTCCTCACACAATTCCTTCCCTCAAAACATTAAAGCGAGAAAATCCTCGTCGCTTTAAAAGCCAGTTCTAAAACCTTTCCGAAAAGCCTTTCGCTTTTTTACGCTTTTTCCCCAACTAGTGAAACGTGTTAAAGAGGCTAAAAGTTTTGGCAACAACGTAACAAGGAAAGAGATTTACGCTTCTATTTACAACTACTAGCACGTACTATACTCATTTTCCTACAACAATGGCACACACGCAAACACACAACCAACAAAAGTCCGATGTTAAAAAATGGCAGCTGCTAAAATAGTTTTTCTTTTAATATGACGGTAAGGACCGTTTCAGAATTAAAAGCGGAAAAATCTACAACAAATGAAAATTGCAGCAGAATGAACGACCAATTTGGCCTTTGCCCTGTAGGAAAATGCGCTCACAGCTGAGTGTAATAATTCTCGCTTTCGTTTCGGGTTCTAGGACAAGTATCGTAGACTCGGCTGCTTGACATGTTTGGTAATATGCAAGTTAGAACCCATTGGGGCGTATCCCAAACCAGGGCGTTCTAGAATACTTAGAACATAATTTTACGTAGGTGGTGAACATGTCTGGTAAGAACCCTTATCCACCCAGGTCATGGTTTTCCTTAATCACCTAGAACGAAGGTCTTGAACATCTTCTGAGATAGTTCCACTAGCCCTAGGCATACTTATTGCGTTCTGGTTTGTTCCATGGCCACGAGGCTTTTTCTTTGACAATGTAACACAGTGCAGTAATATAAATTTTTAGATCTTCGAAGATTGGTCCACAGTTTCAATCACTTGATGGACAATTGGCCATCAAAATCAGATATCAAAGCCTCGGGGCTTGACGGGCCGTAAAAAGTCATGACTAGGCTTGATGAAGTCCCTTCGAAGGAAATTGAATTTGACCAAGCGACGGGCAAGCACTCTCGACTAGAAAAGCTCAATAAAGTGCGTTTTATAGTGCAGTACTTTTAAAATATATCTTACAGGAGTTATACACATAAAGAAAGTATGAGTATATCTAAGAACATAAGAATAATATGTATTTTTTATTATATATATATTTATCTACCATAAATGGCTGCGGCCTATTGACGGTTTCACGTACAGTACTCGCAAAAAAACGATCCAAACAAACCGTCCTATTGCTAACGGCCCAAGCCACTGTGAGGAAGCCTTGTTGCGGGTCAAAAATGTAAGACAGGCAAAAAAAGAGAGACACCGCTCGCGACACCAGACGGTTTGTTTGGGTCGTTTTTTTTAAGTATTATACTATACTTCTGAATAGGTTTCAACTTATGACTCATGTTCAACTCAGCAATGTTGAGTTATTCCATGCATGTCCACCAGTTTTGGGATTGGACGTCGCCATGTTTGGTATCAATAGCGTCATATTTGCAGCGATGTTCAGCGCGTTTAGGACTAAAGCAGAGCAATGGCCGACAGTGCCTTGAGGCACTAAATCGCCATCGTAGTCGAAGGTATCGACTGAGTTCTAATGATATATTAATATATTTGTTTGTACTAGAATATATTATATACCAATATTTTTAACAATCTTTCTAGGGTCTTCTGCATTCTGGATTTATTGTTTTCGCGAAAAATTGCTTGCTTAGGTTGGATCGAGAAGCGTCGGCAAACGATCGATAATGAACTAATCGATAACGATCAATATCAGATAAAAATAATGATCCTGAATGCTGGTTTTCAGGCGGCTAAGGCAAAGTTCTAGATGGTTGGAATAGCAGTAAACAACGGCGACGCTCAATTATCAAAGACAAGGGAAGTGGGTACTAAGTGGATTGAAGGAGTTCCGTTTAGTTTCAGTTCACGTCAGTTCAAGGACCAATGCTTGGCTAACCATGGACCACGAGTGGGTCGGAGATAACAGCTTAAAAGTTGCTGATTCAAAGGCAGTAATGACGTACTAGACACGTTATACATTACAACTCGAGCTTGTTATGCTTACTTCAAGCGCACGTTTGGTTTAAAACACGACAGCAGCAAAATTCCGTTTGCAAACACCAGGACGAGCTACGGTCTCCAAACATCCCCTCTCACTAGGCATTCATACCTTCATCAAGAAACGACTAGGTTTGGCTTGCAAGTGTGATACCACTTGATTCACGATTTCCCATCGTTTAACTGTGACAAGTTTTCGTTTTGTTGGGTAAATGCTCATCAAGTAATTGGAATTATGAACAACCTTAAGGCTACGGTGCACCTCACCGCGCTTTAGGGGAATTACATGCTAAAGGTATACTGGGCTTTGCAAAAACAGTTCAATATTTGACTAAAAAGTCTCGACAGTAAAGGTTTGAGTCGTAACACCTAGAGTATATCGAGAGGATTTTCTTTGAAAAGTTCTTAGTAAATTTGTAACAAGGGATAAAAATTGCCACTCTTTTTTAAAAAAAAAATCATGTTTGAATAACTGGAAACAGAGTAGTCTACGCTAAGGCACCGTTCACCTAATTTCTTGGCAAGAAAGAGAATTAAAATCCGACCGTTAGTATCAGATTCATCAGCCAAACAGTTTCCCGAACATACCCAGGTGACAACTTGAAAATTAATGTCAGGTTTGAATTATGTTTTCGTTCAAAGAAGACTTTGAAGTGATTATAGTAAATTTTGCGATCAAATATTTAAAATTGCATTTCAGACAAAAGGCTGAAATCGGAATCGCTTTTTACAAATTGACTACAAAAATTTTTAAAAGAACTTGAGCATGTGCTTCAGACAGGGGCGTATTTTGGGGGGATTTGGGGGGTTCGAACCCCCCCCCCGAAATTTTGATTTTATAATGGGGAAGATAGGAGAATGACCAAGTGTCCAAAACAATTGCATATTAAAACCCCCGCCCGAAACTCCCCCCCCCCCCCGAATGAAATGCTGGTTACGCCACTGGCATTAGATATTACGATTTTAAACCTTACTGTCGAGAATTTAATGAAACACTGAGCACTTTGTGCGAAATCACCTACGCCGTGTATGAAGTTATTCCCTATAGCTGAGTAGGTGCCTTGTGGCCTTAAAGGGGAAGACGAAATATTTAATGAAACCAGTGCACACAATATACTTTAGTATGGCAAGGTAAGGGCAATCAATAAATCACAGGAGACTTGACAGTCGAATGATAAAACTGCGTATACGCAATACCATCGGCTAACACAGCTTTCTAACGACAATAAAAATTTCCCGAACAGAAGTAATGAATACTTGTACTTTTTTGCGCAAAATATTGCAGTGGTAAATTTAACGCAAGAAAATGCCTGAACTGAAGCACAGTTTCGTAAGTGATACTGCAATTTTAAACGCTATTTTGACGCATTGTAGGCGGTTCCGCTCTTGGGTGTAAAAGCTGTGTTGTTCGTGTATCACATGTGTATGTTGGTAACATTTTGACTCGATGAAAAGCTAGTTTGACAATACAAAGAGACAACTAGATAATATGTCATTGATGAAAGGAAAAATAAGAAGCTCGGCTACTGTTATGGTTACTTTCATAACTAATATGTAACAGAAGCACTCGTCTAAACGGGTCTCTGTCACATGCAAGTATCACCACGCCCTTCAAGCCATGGAAAATTCTTAATTTGGTGCCAATGCAGACGTCGCTCCCAATATGGCAAGCTACAATTATTCAATGTACGCCAAGATCTTGTCTGACTTGGCCAATATCAAGGAATTGATATTGGCCAATATCAAATTTTATCAAATTTTCCTCGGTGCGTTGCGTATGAAAAAAAATTCTTATTGGCCAATGCCAGATTTTTTTTTACTATTTTGTGTATTTTTTCGATTTCCCCTTTTAGTTTCACGACTTAGCAGAATAAATAGAAATATAATACATTATTCGTGCAGTATGAAGGGATTTTTTTTACGTCGTCCCGAAAAGATATCTGATTGACTTTGACAGGCCATAGAAATAACTTTATTTTTTGTGCTGCCCAAGTTTTTTTTCAATATGTAAATTAACTCCGCGGCTGTCAATACAAAAATTCCAAACAGTAAATAATTTGTCATCTCTTATCGGAGTTGTAGTCACTCCTTTCTCACTCACAAAAGAACATACAATAGAAAGGAAACAAACGAAACCAACCAACAAAAATAACAAAGTTTTTAGTTAATTCGCAGTCGCTAAATTTAACACCACAAGTCCTGGTCTTGTTATTTTCTTCAACGTTCTTAGAAATCCTGACAAAATGACTTTTTCTTCGCAAAATGACGTCTGTTGCCAAATAGATATCTCTCCACTTAAATGAACGACAACCACGACAGGAAAAAAAGCTTCGGCTATGCCGAATGTAGAGTTCCAACTTTGTAAAAATGTCAAAGTTGATGGCTACGCTATTGGGTCATCTTTCACTTCGTGATCACTTTTGCAACAACCCTTCTGCAGTGCTCTCCAAGGGAATCCCCGTAACTCTGTATCGGGCTCCTCTTCCCTAATGGCTACCCGCCTATCAGAATGTATACTCACGTCGCAAGACCCTTTTAAGGTCAAGGTATATTTCATAACATACGAGATCTAAAGCGTTTGGGCCCATGCCGTGCCTTCTTAACTGAAAGAAAAGAGAAATGGGGCAATTTGGTTCATCACTCACCGTAATAGGTGTCCATCTCTTTTACGGGCGTTCTGCCAAGGCGTGTCTTCGTAGCGGTAAGCTTTGCGGATCAACGGCGCACATGAACAGCTTAGTCGGTTTCCCATGCCGTCGACGAATCGTGCTCTTCATCCACCGAAATACGTTTTCCTTCCCTGGACCCGCCTTCTTTCCAAGAAATCAAGATCTTTCCGTTCTCGACCTTTTTTTTGGATATTTTTTTCCTTGGGCTCAAGGGGAAATAAGAGCAACGGCTAAGAAAAATCTCGTAAACTTCTCCCTTCTCGTTTGATAAACAAAATCCTTCTTGTCCGTTCACACTTCTGAACCCATAACCCCCCGGCACACGCCGTGGTCAGATATGAGCACGTAACACGCTTACGCTATTGTACAGCCACTTGCGTCGCTTCACTTAACGCTGCCATGTGTTCTTGTTGAGCTTCGGATCACTAGCAAAATAAAACGAAAATTAATCAACAATTTGGTCGGTTATAACATACCACAAAAAAACCTCCAGGACAATCTATCCCAAGTTGTAACCTAAAACCGAAGCTAACTGGATTTCCGAGAAATTATTTTAAAATAATATTGGTTAGGCACTAAATTTTCTAAGACAACCAATGTTAATTTTTATGTTTCTTTTTGGCTTGTCTATTTTTTACTTTTCGTTTTTTTACATTTCAACTTAACTTTTCTATATTTTTCTAAACTTTAATTTTTCCCTAATTTCAATCTTTTCTAATTGTTCATAATTTTTACTTTTCTCTAGTTTCCCTTTTTCTATATTTCGCTCATTTTGATTTTTATCCAAGTTCGGTTGTTTTTTATTCCGAATTTTTCAAACTTTGTTTTTTCTATTCGTATTTTTCTAATGTGTATTTTTCTAATTTCTATTTTTTCTAATTTATCTTTTTCCGTATTTACCATTGAAAGGTTTGGCATAAAGAGGTTAGGGCGTATTGATTATAAGCCACAGAAGCCACACAGACATATACACGAACGCCTTTTTGCTAACGTATCGGAAGAAATACATTTTCAGACCTCGCATTTTCTTTCTCTTTTGAACAAATATTTTCCACTGTCTGTGTGGAGCTAAAAGTGAGTCAAAATCAATGCCGGTTTAGAGGCAAAGGAATCATTAAGCGTTAAATTATGCGTGGATTTGGGGAAACTTTCTTGGGTTTCATTTCCCATTGCAAACGCGAGAAGAAAAGCACAGAAAAAAAGGAGTTGGCCACTTTTGGGGTGGGATCTCACTTGGCTCAAGGCTGGGAAGTTGGTAGAACTCAGGAAATGAGCCACTATTTCTTTCTATTGGAGGCGGTATTTTGGGTCTGTCTCATTGGAGGCGAACAACATCAGTATCAAGGGTAGACGTGCTGCACGTACAGTACATTATTAGAAACGCAGAAGGCAAAAGTGGTAGGGAATCATTAGTATACGCTACGTGATCCTTCCGGCCACGGTTTCTATCTCATTTTCCATGTCAATGACCAATTTTACCTGTAGTCGAGGTCCCCCTTGCACCACTCAGGATTCACCACATAGTTACAATAGTCTACGTACTGTACTGTACCATCTCCTTCCTACCCAACCCACTTTCACTTACTAACTTGTGCATAAATTAGGTAACTCCTCACGGGCCCAACTTCATATATCGTAGCAAGCAGTTTTGCAACTTGCCACAAATGGTAGCTCTTATCTGACAGTGATACCTGTGTCCATTTCCTTTCATAGAAATTCTATACGTGTGTCGGCGGCCACATTTGTTGAATTATCTTATACAAAACTCGCATAGCTTCAAAATATCACTTCAATTTTAAGATGAAACTATTCAAAAGTGTATAGAGATAATTATAGCATTCAACTGCATGATAATGCGTTAATTAATGTAGCTTAAGTTTAGACCTCACGGATAGTTAAAGATGCTTGGTTGTCGTTCGAAGCCAACCTGTTGTTTGCCAAGGTCATAGCATGGCTACGTTAATCCCATTCAGTCTTGCCTAACAGTTTCTGGTTTCTTTGATTATTCGGTGACCAATGCAGAAAAATAGATAACGAAACTGAACAAGATAAAAAGAATACAATAACGAATATTCTCCACACGCCAGTAGAATGGCACGGTAACATAAAAAACTACAGCACCCAACGCCTTTCGAAATTTGGACGAATAGCACATTTTTTAGTTCGATCTTATGTTTCTTTGGGAATGGACATCAAAAACCAACTCGAAAATGAAAGGGTCGTGGACGAAACAGCCCAGAAGTCAAAACAGCCCACCCATTTAGGTTAGGCTCAGTTAGGTTAGGTTAGGTTCAGTTAGGTTAGGTTAGGTTCAGTTAGGTTAGGTTAGGTCAGTTAGGGTAAATTAATTTCAATTAAGTTGGGTTCACTCCAAATAGATAGGTGGGCTGTTTTGACTTCTGGGCTGTTTCGTCCTCTACCCAAATGAAAACCTAACTTTTTCAGTTTTATGTAGGTATGCAAAAGCGTTTGGTTAGCGCGTTTCGAAATAAATAAGGTTTGCGTAACTGGATTTTTCGTAATCAATGTCATCAAAGCTATAATAAGGTACAATTCATTCCAAAATTGATAAATAAATTGTACTGTATTTTCCTATCTGCCAACAAATAACTAAGTTGCCAAATTGTCTTACTACTTTAAAGTACTTAGTACAATTCCTATTCTTACCTTCTTTGGAACCGAAAGAGCAAATTGTGCACGATCTTTATTAATAATTATATTATCACACACTGTAAATATTATTTTTTTAAAATTAAATATGGCCATATTCAAAATCAACTAACTGTAGCTTTTCTTACTTCCCCCATATCAGTTACTATTCAGTTTACGTTCAGATTTTCGACACCCATAAGTGTGAAAAAATGCCTGCTGCGCAAAATCCATCGCAATAATCACACTGATACAAAACGACATTGTTTGCTTTGACGTCTTGTATCATTAATCCACCCAATTTTCATGCGAAAAGCTATTAATAAATCCCTCCCACGTTTGGACTCGCTGACATGCTTCCGAAGCCTTCCAAGCCCTAGAACGCGACGAAGCTGCAAATTGGCCAAGAATATATAAAAGGCTACTGTAAGGTGACAACATTCTTCCATTAATACCTACTAGGTCTATTGCCTTCAACTGCATTCCAAACCTACATGTATAAAATGCAACAATACTGCGATACTAATGTGCCCCAGCACACTGCCTTTTCGATCTTATTTTTGTTACGTTACATCGTATTGCTATTCGTTTTCCCACATAATGTGAAAGACTTGTAACTAGAGAAGCCGGCCACCTACAAATAAGTAAAACTGCAACAACATTAATTTCCTAAAAGATACGCAAAAAGACCACTCTTAATTATTAATATGATTTTCTCTAGATCAATCTTACAATTCAAAGATATCAAATTTGGTAAAAAAAAGAAAATATAGCACTTCTTTCTATCTAATTATTTCTTCAGGATGTCTGTGCGACGCGTCTTTGAGTTTCTTTGCAGCATTGCAATGTTCTATTTCACCCAAGACGGCGATACTCTTTCGATCTAACGATCGCGCGATTTACGTCTAAAAACTAGCGAGTCTTCTCTTTCCGTCCAAAAGCGCCTGCTAACAATATCTTTGGCAGAATTTCTTTCCGCGTTCTTGCTCAACCCTCCATTGACTCCTTTCACAGGAAGCAGCAGAACTGGTAATTTTGCACATTCTCAAAAGCGCACACACGGATGCGCTGATGCTGTGCGGGGCGGGGTTTGCTCCGCCAAGCCAAGAGCAAGCAAGCGAACGGGAGATATTACTACATTGCTGTGTACTAAGAGGGGGGCTCATTTTTACACCTTCAAATGGAATTGTTCGGGGACAGACGGGAAAAGCATATGACGCTCCTTTTATCTCTCTACTTCGCTTTTCTCCCATTCGGTCTCCGTCCCAAAAAGAAAGGGAGTCCATACCTACACAAACTCCATTCTTATGGATCATTCTCCCGTTTCTTTCTTCTTGAAAGAGCAATTCCCAAACTCGTCCTTCGCAAAACGCCAGCAGAGTTCGGCAATATTGGGAGATTCGCCTTCTCGCAAGTTTCGCTGAACTCCCAACTCAACAGCCAACGCAGACTCTCTTCTCCCTCTCCATCTCTCTCTCCTTCTCTCGCACACCACACATGCACACACGTATTCGTACCAACACCCATCTCCAGCGAGTATTGATCGGCAAAGTTTCGGTGGTAGAAGAGGATAAGCCCTTTGCCTGCTCTTCCTCCTCCTGGTTCTTCTTCTTTCTTCTCCTGCACCCAAGGAAAGAACCAAAGCGAAAGCTGGGAGGAGAGAAGCACATTTCCGTCTGGGACATTCGGAGATGAGATGAGAAGCAAGCGCAAAAGAAACAAAACAAAAAAACAACCGAGGAAAAGGCAATTTACTTGTACACAATAAGTACGTGTTTGTTCTTTGGTTTTAAAGCTTGTTGTTTTAATGTTTCGAATAATCTTCGAAATATCTTAGAGAAACTTATTTAATAAAAAACAGACTAAGCAATAATTCAACATAAATAAAATAAAAACAAATATTCAATCAGAAACAAAAATAAGTATTCAACTAAAGATGAAGATAAACACTCAACACAAATAAAAATAAAATGAAGATAAATATTCAATATAAATGAAAACAAATAAAAACAAAACTCAAAATATTTATTGGTTTCTTGTTTTAAGGAAGAAAACTTGCAATACGTATTGGTAAATAGTTAAATGTCCTTGCTCGCGATTTGTCTTGGTAACTGCTATTAAAAGTCTCTTGATTCTGGAATCGGCTTTCAATGGTCTCTTTTTAAGCGCTCAATTCATTGATATCAGAGAAGAGCATCTCGGCAGCAGGGAGAAGGAAGGTAAAGGGGAAGTTCCGTTAGCTTGGGGAAAGTGATTTACGTATTAGTGCTAGGAGTAATCAATTTAATAGCTGGGTTGGGCAGAGGATAGGTTGAGCGCAGGGTCGAAGCCTATATAAGGCTCAAAAAAAGCAAGAATAAAACAAGGAAAGGTTGCGAGCTCTTTTCCCCGCCCACACTGAAGCAAGTTTTCTTTCCCGATTGTATTTGGCCTGGGGTTTGGGATTTCAGTGGGCTTTGTTTATTTTCATTCCTATTTTGTTGGGAAAACAAATAAACGCAAAAATCCGAAAGAGAATGGTGCTGGGCGCTTTTTCCATAACTTTATGCAAATGGGGCATTCTGGCACCGAAAACCTGTCAACCTTGGGGCGAGAGAAGGCTGGCTGCAGGCCGATAAGCGAAAGTGACGCGAAAAACGAAACTCTGGGCTCCCCCAAGTCAAAACAAATGTTTCACACATACTGGCCGAAAAATTGAAGTTTTGCCGAAAGAACTCCCCAACTGGATCCCTCTCAACATGGATACACAGTCAACATCACTTGGAAACGCTATACAGACCAAAAAACTGCACCGGCACCTAAAAGAGTTCTTCAAGTTACGATCCCTGAGTGATGACATTGGGCATTTTGCCATCGTTCCTCCTTCCTGCTATGAGTAATAACTTTATCCTTTTGTTTCTTGGCCTACGCGTTTCGGACTTTCTCAACGCAGGGCTTTTTCCTAGCGTGTTTGATACGCAACGAAAGGACTAAAACCTTTTCCTCTTCACTTGCACAATAAAACCTTTGCAATATTTTGGGGTAACATTTTATCAATTTCCGTTTCATGAAATGCGCACGCAATAATTAAGAGAGAATGAAATCTTTGTCAATAAAACACTCACTTGAAGCACTTTGGGAGAGAAAGGTAATCCGAAAATGGAAGTTTTCACTGTATCAAGTCAGAACAATCCAATGACCGTTCTCCGAACTAGTACAAAGAAAGTACAACGAAAAATCACGGTACGGGTTCGCACAGTTCACACCCCCGGAAAATGCAACGTTCGTCCAATCGGCAAAGCAAAACTCAGTTCAAATGAAGGAATACAAAGCTTGGGGAATTGAATGATATTGCACCTGTTCGGACTTGTTTTCCGAAAGCACTACTTTGAAAATTACCCCCCAAAACCCCAGAAATAACCGGTGTGCATTGAGCTCTTTTCACGAGCACCTCCGGGTTGTTCCAAGGCGTGAGCCACCGCTAAGATGGTGAGCGTTGAGCGAGCCAGCACAAGCCCAGGCCAAACCAGACCAGGACCCAGCCTCTGTGATCCACAGCCTCCATCGACCACTCTCACGAGCTCAGCGACGTCATGGAAACGCGCGCCGCGACGAGAGAGAAACCCCCACCCCCTTATTCCCCATCTCACAGATGAAAAATCTCAGCTTTTCGGAAAAGGGAAGAGTATTCAAGGGCTGTCGCGCTACGAAACTACGACACCAGACGCCATCTAGGCGCTGAATTTAGTTATACGAAGAGATACCTGCTTCCGTGAAGCGCCTTAAGGGTATTTTAAGAATCTATCAATGAACGGGAAAAAAGTTTGTTCAATTCAGCTAAACTTTTACGCAGTTCGTGTAGCGAGGGTGGCGCCAGCACAATAAGTGAGCTGGACGCCGAGTTGGACCGGCGCCATTTTAATTATTTTTGGCTTTTAATAAAAAACCACTTCAATACTTCTTTAAAACGTAAATTGTGTCAACTAAATTTTACAAATAGACCTCAAAGTTAACAAGAAAGCCTCAATTTCAAGCTGATAGGTCTCAAATTTGTTTGTCATGAGAACGCCATTTTGTTGTTTACATTACAAGACTGAGTTCGGATGCACCAGCGAAGCCACTAGCGATTGAGTTGGCAAATACAAAATCTTTGGAACCTACAGCCCCTACAGTCACATTGTTGACTGAATAAAGTATCGGTAATATAAATTGTCGTATATGAATTCCAGGAATTCTATGGCAGTCATACGGATGTTCATAACTGTCAACGGCCTGTTCTGACTTGTCTGAAGGCATCAACGGTTGGCAAACGAGGAAATGGTGGCAAGTTCACATTTTATGCGATTAATACATGATTATTTCGTAGCCTTGAAAACAGGATCAGACCTTTCTATGTGCCCAGGATGCCTTAGTAATGGTGATGACAACGTTTGAAGATGTGGAGGTCGCTCCCTATTCATAAGTTTTCGTTACGACTGATTTGAAAACAGAACAAATGCTAGTAGATTGTCAATCGAACGCGAATCGAGTACAAAGGGTACAGTACGGCTCCATTCATGGGCGCGTTTACGAGTCTGCCGTAACGTACAGTACGGCGACCTGTAGTATGTTTGATAGACCAACGTCTCTTAGCGTATTTGGACTGAGAAATTAACCTGTGATGCTTCCCGGAATAGATTACTTTCCTATTTAGCTTTTTACTGACTGGGCTTCCGTCCGCCGTAAATAGACCAAAATAGTAACTTTTATTTTTTCGAGAAGCGAACGGCGTTGGGTCTCGCTTAGGAAGCGAGTTTTAAAAGCTGAACATATAAATCTACAGAACCGTATAAATCTCACTTATGTATACTGAGTAAATTACCGTTTAACTCCTAAATGGTGGACTGGATACTTGGATAAAATTGGTATGAAAAACCAGCTCTCATCACCTTTTTTGATTATCTATTACAATCTGTAATCCTTTTGGGACACTTTTTGCAAACGCCGCAAGGAAAGTTGGTAACAGCGCGCAGATAGAATGGCCAATAGAATTTGTGTGTGATTTTCTGGATTTGTTTTATTCTTATTTTTTAATCATTTTTTTTTAAATGACAAGCGCAGCTGATAAACCCTGGAATTCTGTTAAACGATTAGAATGCAGTTCACACTGACTACCACATTCCTCTCTAGAAAAACAATAAGGAAGGAACGGGGTCCCTTTTCCATTGTTTTTACCCCCTGACTTCAGGGATCAACCAGAAGGTTTGCTTTTCGAGCCCATGAGCCACCCATAATAGGAAAGGGAAAGCCTTTCCACAGCAAGCGCAATACTGGCCACTAAAATTCCATTTAAGGATGTTTACTCCCGTTACTTAACACTTATTATAGGTTACTGCACACGCTTTCGATAAGATAGTCAATGTTCTTGACAGTAAGGTTTTCCTGATATTCCCTAGATCCAAGAGTAAGGCGTGTCTCTGAAAAAAGGGAAAAATGGTTTATTACTGTTCAATGACTGTTATTTTTTCGCAAAATTCTCATGTAAAAAAAAATTCTCGATCGTAAGTTCTAGTTATTATTAATTACCGATTTCGGTGAAGAATGATCGAGAAATATGCAACAGTTATTGAAAAATCGTCAAAGCAATTTTTTTCCCTCTCCCATTTGATCAGTGTAAAATAAAAGACGGGATATCCAGTGGTTTTACGATGACAAAATCGATTTTCTACCGCACACGACACATACCAGTAAATTAAATCACTCTTTACTTAAGATGCACACGTTATCCTTCAACACTTGGACCACAGTTTCTGGATACGTTTCAAGTTTCTTGGTTTCGGATGCTTGCCAGAACTAAAAAGAATAAAATAAAGCAAGTTAGATAAGCCTACCTGTCGGGCTCTCCGACACGTTGGATGAATGAACGCCGGAATAGAAATGTTATCTTACACAACCCAAGCTTCCTATTATTTTTAGTCTTAATCCTAGAGTAAACAAGTCCTATGATCTTTTTTCTGTACATGAAAATGACACCAAACTTCACAATACCATCTACTTATTTGATGGCCCGTTCCCACCGTGTAAAAAAACTCCAGCTTTTTTCTTGAAAAACGTGCAAAGACCTCAGAAGCCTACATAGCCAACCATCTCCTATGAAATGCGTAGTTTACCATGTTTTCCTAAACAAACAATTGATTTTCTCTTTGCTATAAAAAAAGCATAAAGACGCAAATCATTCTCGGATTCAAAATCCCTCAGATTTTCAGCCCACTATTTTTTTTCTAAGAACAATAATGAATATCCTACACATTCAACCATACGTATTACTTAGACAAACACGCAACCAACTAAATTAAAATAGGAACTCATTATTAGCCACTTCCATCCCTTTTTTCTCTCAAAGGTAACAAACCCTACAAAAATGACTAGGCCCCTTTTTTCCAGACAAACTCCCAGAAAATTGGTCTATAAATCTAGACTGGCCCTCGTATAATGAAAAAATCTTTTCTTTCCTCTCGCTTTGTCGAAAAGACTCAAGTCACCCTGCCCATTTCCCTCTCACTCTCACTACGTCTGCCGTAAAAATAAAAAAAATATCACATTGAGGAACTGGCTTCTACTAACCACCCCATTGCCACGCCTCTCAGGCCTACTTCATAAGTATCCATGACTCTCCTCCCTCTTTCGTAAGGGAACTCGCCATGAATGAAATACCACGTTTTTTAACTGTTCCAAAACCCAACTTTCGCAGCCCCTCATGCAAGCTCTGGCTGCGTAACCTGAACTTGCAACCTATTCTTCATTCACCCCCGTCAGTCGCCCCTCCTTTTAGGTTCCACAGGGCCATTTTTACCTCTGCAATACTTGTATGTTAATACTTAAACTGTCATACATGTAAAACTACATGTGCTTCCCAGTAAACCCACGTGTTAATTCGGTCCTGTCCAATGTTCCCCTCGCCGAGTTCCGAAATGGCGCTGCAGGCGTTTCGCAACAGCATCCCTCTCTTCCACCCTCGTTCACCCCGAGAAACAGAACTACAATCGCAGTTCGAAGTAGACGAAGAAGGTCGAGAGAAGAAGAATGAGAAGAAGAAAAAAGAGGAAGCAGAAAGGGCGAAAGACCTTCGATGGTGCATACCAGCAAACCCTCGCGCTCTCCGTGCCCCCCCCCCCAACACCACCACCACCCTACCCCCTGACAATTTTATCTCTGTTTCAGGGCATTTCCCTTAAACTTGCACAGTACAAGTTCGCAGCCCAGCAAAGAGAGGCTCGGCTTTTCCTTTTTGCGTTTCATTTAGGGAAAGGTGCGGCTCGGTGGTGTCTCACAAAAAAGCACGCTTCTTGTGACCACGAATTTTTGCTGAAATTTCGTACTCCCGGTTCCCGTGTCGACAGGGGCAAAATTCGCATTTCTTTTGCGTGAAACGACATCTCAACGAAATTGCGAGTGTATTGCACGCTGGGGTTTCCAATTCAGAACCAGCCAGAGATTTAAATCACTGTGATCAGCGTCGAGTTCCATTCATAAAAAGCCGTAAGGAATTGAAACCTAGAAAAGGGAATAAGGACAATGAATGTGCCGTGTTCTTGGATTATAACCGCGTTACCTCACATCATGGTGTGTAAGACGCAATCTGACGCCAAATACTGAGTACCTTTAAAACTTCTTCACCACCCGCCTCACGTGCCACACCTCATCATGACTTCAGGTAAGCCGCCCAGGGTTATTTTCCCAAGTACAGTTAAAGTTGGGATGGAATTTCCTGAAATCTGTAAAAAATAAACTATAATTTTTTAAATTACAACCGTAGTATTTCTTTATTTCTGACATTTCCGCTGCGTTTGAAAAATTCTCCTTAAGAAATCTTTTAACAGTATGTTTTTGATGTAAAATGTCACAGATCTTCAGAAGATTTATGAGAAAGATTGCATTGTTAACTTTTCTTTTACGTAAGATGTCGTTAATTATTTCTAGAACGCGGAATTTAGAAGGCAGAGTATTGAAAATTTAAGCTAGAGAGTGACTGTTCGTCCGCGGTATGCTCTTACTCTCCCTGTTGGTTCAACATTCTTCCAAATTTTTGGGGGAAATTTTCTGTTTTTAGGTTTCGTTCGTCATTGCATGCCACTGCTCTCGTTCCAGCCTCTTTTTTTTGTTTTCTTCCTTACCTTGTTTATTGTCTATGCCTGCTGCTCGCGTTTGTCTTTTTATGCCTCGTGGAACTGATGGCATTAGTGTCAAAGAAGATTCCAACCCCACGCTATCTTTAGCCAACAGCGGGACAATTTCTCTCTGGGCTTAAAAAAGCGGCAAAGAAAACGATTCCCCTCCACATTTTTTTCCCAAAAAATTCTTGTTCTTAACCCCGGTGCTGCAAACGACTTTCGAAACGAAGAGTAACTCGTTGCCTTCATTAGCTCTGAGTGTGCTCAGTGTTCGAATACCTTGCAACGCAGGAAAGAGTGCGAAGGTTGACTTTTCACGTGAAAATTTTGCTCATTTTACTTGCAGACGAGGCGCAGGAATGTGGCGTACGCCGGAGAGGGCGATGTAAATGGTTCAACGTAGCCAAAGGGTGGGGTTTCATTACGCCCGACGATGGCGGCCAGGATGTCTTCGTCCACCAAGTACGTTGAATTCAATTCCGCAAACAATTGACTTCATTCCACATATTGTGCATTGCCCTGAGTTTTTCTAGTCTGCAATAATAAAATAAAAGAAAAAATAAGAAAAACGGTAGAAAATATTTAAAGACACTAGAAAGAAACCCTGAAAAAAGGGAGGGGCCTAAGTTTTCTACTCGAGGGGTGAAGAGGTAAGTGGGAGGGGCGGGGATATCGCAAAAGCTGACGTATGGTAGGGTTTTTGGGTACAAAGTACTGCACAGTTCAGTACGTTGACCTGTTTCCTTCAAAAGTAACTGGAAATATGGAAAAGGGGGTTGGAATGGAAGGAAATGGAAGAAAGGGAGAGAGGATGAAAAAGAGACGAAGAAAAGGCGGAATGTACGACTTTGGAACGGACAACGGCAAGATGTGAACCAAGTAAACGACTTGTGTGTATAGTGAAGCAATTTCAATAGGGAGGTCGAAAGATTCATCTCGTTCTTCCTCCCATGGCTTCCTTTTTCCTTTCCTGGAGGTTTTCGAGATTTTCAGCCCAATTTCCACTTCGTCGAGGGATCCGGCATGGCCTTCGAATGAAAAGCTGGTCTACATGCGAAATTGTGGGGATAACCTTCACCCCTCGCGTTCGCGGCAAAAGCGCGGGAAAAAAGAGCAGCTGCGCGATTTGCAAGGTTGGCAGCTGTAAAAATGGCGAAGAAAATCTTTTCTTATAAGCTTGTAGGATAAGGGATATACGAACCCAGTCTGCTTATCAATTTTGGAGTTTTCCTTCTATTTATTCTTTCTTTTATAGAGTGTCGTCCAAATGAGCGGCTTCCGAAGTTTGGGCGACGACGAAGAAGTTGAATTCGAATGCAAGCAGTCCGGCAAAGGATTGGAAGCAGTGCTAGTAACCGGTATTGGGGGAACGGATTGCAAGGGCTCGCAGCGAAGACCGCAACCTAAAAGTCGGTTTAAGAAGATTAGGTAATGACAACAATACAATTACGTCCATTTGAATAATTTTGTAATTCGTGGTAAATATAGATAGGTATTTTCAATGCACGAAACAAGTTAGTGATATTCTGTGAGCCAAAAACAGAAGATTGTTAGAACATTTCTATCATTCATATTAGTTGTTTTAATATATGTTAATGCTTGAATATTTTCATATTGGATTTTTCATGCTAGGGTTTTTTATATTCGACTTTTTAATGTACGCGCTTTGCAGTGGATATTTTCTATTGGGATTTTTAAGTATTTGCATTTTTTTGTATTTCGCGATCTACTAATACTTAGTAGAACAAATTGATGGAAAGTTTGCTAATTTCGTAGGTGTTACAACTGCGGCGAGTTTGGGAACCATATCGCTGCGAAATGTACGATGGGACCTTTACCGAAACGCTGCCATTTGTGTAAAGCCGACAGTCATCTGATAGCCGATTGTCCGAACCGGTCAGTTCACGAAGAGAGCCAAGAGAAGAGTGAACAATCTAACAATCAAACAACAAATTAAAATGGTTTTATGATCAACAATTTGGTATAACCTCATTCTACGTTTTCCTTTGTCGGGAAAGAAGTATGAAAAGAGGAAACGAAGCCCTTTTTGTAACTACACCATACAATCTACCTCAAGATCATGTTCCTTGCTGGCATAACTATTTGTGTGTGCCTTGAACTAAAATGCAAAAATTGTGTGCCTCCTTTTTTTGAAGACCTCACTATTTTTCAGTAATTTTGACTTATTGTTGTTTCTTTAACCTCGCCAAGGATTTTTTACGGTTCCTGGAGTTTTTTTCTTATTGTTGTTAAGAACGGAAGTTGGAAAGTGATGTTTTAGTCACGTGTTTTTTTTCTTTTGGATGTTGTTTCCTCGTTAAATTAGAAAAGCGGCTGGTCATTTATGGGTGGATAAAGTGCGAAAAAAAATTTACGTAAAAATGGCTAGTGCCAAAAATCTTTTGACGGTTTAGCGACAAAAAAGCGAAAAGAGGCTGAAAGCCAATTGAAGCATTTTCTAGTAGTAACGCTGTATAGTAGAATTCCAGTTGGTCTGAAACTATTGTTTGGCATTATTTCATGTTCGTGTAAGTGGAAGTCAAATTTTTAATAGCAAAAATAAACTATTGGAACATCAGCGGAATTACTGTATGATTACAGAGGTATTTATGGCAATAAAACCCTTAACACATGAAGTTAACGAGAAAGAGTGTGGAGCACTTAATACCAGAATGCCAGTTTTAATACGGAGATAAGAAATCTAATAGATAAGTTAGGTATGCCTATATCAAGGGCATACCAACTACGTTGGATGTTATATTAGGATTCGAAGAAAGGACGTACCAGGAACAACTTGTTATACAAAATGTACTCATAAAGTACCTCACCCAAACACGAATTGTAAATTTTATTTAACCAAAGTAAAGAAGAACACTCTGAACATTCGCACAAGATTAGGACCGATCGTTCATAAATAATAAAAAGGAAGACGAAGACGATAGTAGGGCACCAGGGTGCCTTGAGTATACAATGGCCGGCTTCCGACTCAGTTCATCTTGGAAGGTTTATAAGCTTCAGCCCAACATTTTGTCTAGAATAAAGTAATATTTTGAATGACTTCCAATCCGCCTACACGCAAGTAGCGAATTTTTCCGTCGCAAAGAGAGAAAGCGATCAGAAGTATAATATTGTATTTCGCCCACGTGTACCAAAACTGCGAATAAGGTTTGACTGAACACAAATAGGCCTACGACTTCGCAATGTTTGTTTCGGTTGCACAGAATTTTGAAAAGCAGTTTCCAAACGATTTTTACTGCAATTCAAAATCATTTTCTACGCGTGAATTATAAGGAAAAATGTAGAGTAACCACAACGCTGCAAGACATTTCAAAGTAAAAAGGACGGATTTTAACCAAGTTTCACGCAGAGTGATTAAAACCAGTTCGCTGGCGGTTAAGTCCACTGTATACCGCCCTTCTCTTATGGACGATTATATGGAAAACTTGCGTTGCAGACTTCGCATTTTAGGATTCAATGTTCTTCAAAATATTTTTACGGTGAAGCTATAAGTGATAATCACTAGAGCCTAACGAAAATGTCTTTTGAACGAAGACAGATAATTTATACTAGTTCAAAGAATACATTTTCACACCAAAGTCTAAACTCGAAAATGCATCCATATTAGGTACCAGTTATTACTATTTTAAAATGCCGGTCTAAGATTTATCGTGAAAAACGCAACAGTTATTAGCAAATCGTCAACGCAATTTTTACGTTTTTGCAATTCAGTAAGCATTGGCCGTGAAGAAGCGCATAGACGTTTACCGAACTGATTTAAAAAATCACCTCTAGGTGACGCTAGTCTCCGTAGATTTGAATTTCCTAATGTTCTGCATCCCTGGTTGAGGCCGCCACAATACATGACCCCAGTGTTGTTAAACGGTATATGAAAAGCGCAAAAGTAAAGCTATGTACGATTTTTGAGAGTGGGAAAATTTGTCCCCCAAAATGCTGAACCAAGTGGCTGCGGAAGCTTTATATTCCGCTACGTACCTAGAAGACTACCTGGATAGCGTAGAAAACTTGCCTAACGACCTTCAAAGGCATTTATCGCGCTTAAGAGAACTCGACGTAGGCTACCAAGGTAATAAAGCATTAGTCTTAGTTATCTGGTCCTGCATTCACAAAGTCTCATTTTCTTTATCTTATTCCAGCAATACTCCGTGATTTGGACCACTTCGAGCTACAACTTCTCAAAGGTCCAGATGGAGAGAGAGACGAAACCACTTTACCCTCAGAAAACGGCGGCACCGAAGCTGGAAATAATCCCAGCAGTAGTGCCAATTTTAGGAAACGCATCATGCAAAAACTGCAGACTGCACTGCTTTCGTCCATGGAAATTGGAGACGAGAAAATTCAAGTCGTTCAAGCTTTGCAAGACGTTGTTGAAAACAAAACCCGTCAACTAGAGACCGACAGCAAAAATTTGGGTACATTCTTTGTCAAACATTTTAAATTGCCTAATCTGATTAAAAGGACTATCGTTGTGGTAGATATTTTGGGACATTAGTGCAGAAATTTCAGAATTAAATTTACATTTGCGATACAAATTTCAATTCGGTACGAAATTACAAGTAATTCGAAGATATGCACTTGAAAACTAAAGTGAATTTAAAACAATAGGGATTGTAACGAAGATAGCGCGTTTTCAGTTAATGCCTAGTTTTTCTTTTATTTCGAATGCATGAATCGAATTTAATAAAGAAGAATTTAAAAGAAGTTAGAAGAAAGGCATTTAGAAATCTAAAACAAAAATGTAAAATAAATGAAGAATTCAAACGAGACTTGATTTTACATCGCTTTGTAATCATACGTTGTATTTTTTCGAGCAGTACGCTTATTTTTGTTGATTTTTAACAAATTACTTATGAGTTTCACTATGTTCTGTGTTTTTATTGCTTGTCTTAAGTTACGTTACCTAATTGAGCTAAACTTGTCAAAGAGTAACTCACTTTTCTTTTTGTAGAATTTGGTCGGGAGCAGGAAAACGCGGAACCGGTGAAAGAAACGACAGTGAAGGAGGTGTCGAATACTCAAACAGGCGAACGACAATCTAAACGCGTTCGCCGTTCCAAAGTGGAACCTAATAACGATAGCCAAGATGGCTCTACGTCTTTACCAGCAGCGGCAGTACCTGTGGTTACTGCTGCTGCCACCACGACGACTCCGCTCGCCGAAACGAAAACAGCACATCGAAAGACCTCGTCGGCGAGCGGGTCAGGGGTCGTCGGGTCGGTGGGCAAGAAAAAGAAGCGAAAAGCCAAAGCCGAAAAAGAACGCAGTTCTTCACCGCCCGATTTTCCCATCGATCCAGACGAACCGACCTATTGTTTGTGCGACCAAGTGTCTTATGGCGAGATGATTGGTTGTGACAATGACTTGTGTCCGATCGAATGGTTTCACTTTTCGTGCGTGTCGCTCACTACCAAGCCAAAAGGAAAGTGGTACTGCCCGAAGTGTCGTGGCGACCGGCCAACGGTTATGAAACCTAAAGCGCAATTTTTGAAGGAACTGGAACGTTATAACCGAGAACGCGAAGAAAAAGCGTAGACTCCAAAGCAAAAAAGGAGAAAATTGTTGTAAATTTTTTCTTTGATCTTTTTTTTTCAAGGCTATCCTAAGATATTGCGCATTTCTTTATCGTATTTTATTTACATGAAAATAAAGCTAGAACGGGATATCGTTTCATCGGATCTCTGGAGTGAAAGCTATTCGCTGTTCATTTTGTACGAATTGCGATTTAAAATACAGCCTTATTTACGTGAGCAATTTGTTTCGCTTAAGAAACTCGTTGAAGAAGTTGTGACAAGAAAAATATTCATGGTTTGCCCTAAAAAAAGGAAATAAGCTTAGAATACTGAATAACAAGAGAAGCCCTTTTATCCGGTATTGCAGGGTAAATCCGAATCTAAAGCCGGTTAATTTAGAACGCGTGCAAGATCACACTTATGAATTGTAAATGAAAAAAAAAACAATACACACAAACTCAAAAAGAATTCAATGACGTTAAAAACTATAATTAATGATAATTTTACTAAACTTTCACTTTCTATTTTAGACGAGATCTCAAGCTGTCTTTCAGTATTGCGTACTCTACTTTTTTTAAACGGGCCTTGTGGCAAGAATCTAAAAAACTGCACAGATTAAAAGCGAGAGACCGATTTGAGAGTTTCCTATTGCATGAAGAACAAGGAAAGGGTAATTACTAAAGACGCAATGCACTAATCGAAAAAATTCGTAATTTGACATTGAAAACTAGTTTCGATCAGCTTATTGGTTTCAAAGTATGTGTAGTAGCGAAACAAAAACAAAACACAGAAACACTAAATAAATGAAGCCTAACGCTCCCCTTTCTAAATTATCGAGAAATTTTGTGACGTACTAAAGATTTACAACCAGATGACCGAACTCCGTAGTTGAAAGACTGACAGAGATTGCACTGGTACTACTTGGTTCTTGCTGTAATCCATCCTCAACTGAGAGCATCAGAGATAAGTTGCTCACGTAAATGTTCTATCATTAAGTTGTAAAAAGTAAAAAAAACGTCCTAGCACTGCGGAAAATATAGCACATTTCAGCCTTTCTGCAATACGCTTTAATCTACCACTTTACCTATCCAGTTATCCTGCCACTGAAAAATAGGTTTCCGTTTTCTCGAAAAATCCCGATATTTCAGTACTAACATTTTCCCTGCCAAAAAGGCTTTTACTTCATCAAATTAAATACCGCGACATCAATTTGCCAAGATGGCTGTATAGGGTTCCTCAACGGTATCCTTACTACATAGAGAAACTACAGATCGTGTCTTTGATGTCGATTAGGGAAATGGGATATCGATACCATAGTCACCCTGGAGGCAAGCGCGGAAGTGAGCTGGCTGACGGAATTTATTTTGCGTTTGAGCGAGCGGATATCTCGTTTAGCCATTTTTGGCCTTTCTGCGATTATCTTCCGTGAAAATGAATTTTACCTAAAAACTGCAGAAAATCTGCAACACTTCCGGACTCCACCCGAGACCAAAATCTGACATGTCGCTATATTACTTTCAGAAAATTGCCCAATAGAAGAAGACTTAAGTTTTCAGTTCAAGAAACACTTGCTATTCGTACTAGCCATTAAGTACTACAGAAAGAACGCCAGTAGGAAAAACACAGACCGCTTAGGCGCTCCAGGGTAACACGCATTCATTGTACAATCAAATTCCCGCAGAATTCCACGATCTTTTCCCCCTTCGCTAATGAATAACTGTCAATTAACGCAAACGTCAGTTACCTACAGTAACAGTTTATCTCGCACTTTCAATCAATACAAACAATTCCATATTCGGAAAAGTCCTTTCTTGCTTCATCTCCTAACTTGTGTCTACTAAGGGAGAGAGAAACAAAGCAAAAGGGGGCGAACAGACAGCATATAAAGAATGCAAATGAAAGAGGCAAAGGGCAGTCACAGTACCTTGCACTCAATACTCCATTTGAGTATTAGCGCTTGTGTATGTCTCCAATAGACGGGCTCTCTCCCCCACCAATCTCTTCACACGTCTTAAACACCGGCTCGCACACAACGCAAACTCAAAGCAAGCAAGCCGACGTGTTTCCTAGTTCACAAAGTAATTCGTCGCTGCCGCCTAACCCATTGCCCAACATATTTCCCGCCAAATTTCCCCATACATGGCCTTTATTGTTAATTGGAAAAATAAAGAAGAATTTTATTGAGCATAAAACTGCTCACTGTTGCATGAAATCTTCTTCATCGACTCGGTTAGGCTCTTTACTTGCTAACCCACTGACTCGCAAGACACTGAATATCGATTCATTTTAAAAACGAGCGCCTGCCCTTTGGCCTCATACCATTTGCACTGACATTAAGACATCCGTTTTCAGTTTGCTTAATAATAATAATAATAGTAAAAAAAATAAAAGAGGGGGGGGGGACAACGAAAACCACCAGAGAACGGTGAAACAAAGGATCAAACGCATCACTCAGTCCCCGGAGCTACTTCCTGGCTTTCCGTAGCCGGATTTGCTTCTCCGCCCCCTTCTTCACTTCTATCTTCTTTGGGCGCCTCGTTTTCCGCTGGTTCGGGGTTATTACTCGGGGGGATCGACAGTGATTCTGATTCTGCCGGCACTTGAGTACTAGCTGGCTCTACCTGCACAACCGCCTCCGCGTCCCGCTCATTTCTGCCCACCTCGGCGCTACTTTCTGAAGTACTGGCGACCGGTGCGTGCTTTTGTTCATCCCGTTTTTCCGGCGACGCATTGGTCCACCGTCTTCGAAGTTCGCGATTGTCTCTGCCACCATTACGGTCACCACCACCTCGTCGGTCGCGGTCCCAGTCTCTTCTGTGACGGTCAGCTCCCCTTCCTCTGTCACGATTGTCCCTCCTTCCTCCACCTCCACCACCGCCACCCCATCCTCCACGGCCACGCCCACCACGAGGGCTGTCCATGTAATCGTTTTCTGCGTAATCAGCCTCGCCGTAATCACGATCATGGGGCGGTCCCATCTCGCGATCGCGCCAGTGCGACGGACCTCGACCCCGCCCTCTTCCGCCGCCAAAATCGCCAAAATCACCGCGTCCACGATCCCGTCCTGGTTCTCCCCACTCTTCTCTATCCCGCTCGCGCCAATCCACTCGGTCGTCTTCCGGTTCAAACTCTTGACCATGCGTTGGACGGAAGAAACGCGTCGGGCCCCGGACCATGGGTCCACCCATGGGCGGTCCTCGCGGCCCCATCATGCCCCGTGGGCCCTGGTTGACTAAGGGCATGGGCGGGCGCATGCCGTTAAAGTTCCCCGGCATATTAGGAACAGGGCCTAAAGAATTACAACGTCGTATTCAGGGATAGTCGAAAGAAAAGCAGAAAACTAGTATGACTGAAACAAAAGGTCTCTTTTGGGTTGTAAAGACTACTTTCTCAACAGGCTTGCTATGTTCTTAGCAATCACGAACTTCTTCGCGCTCCACACACAATGAAAAGCCTCGTTTGACGGAAAAAGATTTGTAGCTTACCTAGTAGTCCTCGCCCAACCAACAATTCTTCGTCGCGACGCAAAGGATCCATCGGCGAACACGAAAATTCGGCTCCAGGCCGCAAGAAATGCATTCCCATTTCATTTCCCACTGAAAAATAAATTTAAAATGCTTTACAATTTCCTGTAATATCTGAGCACGAAAAGGGGGAAGCGGAAACGCTCTGATTATTTTTCCGTTGGGAAAAAAAGGATAGTTTATACAAAAAATCGACAATATCGATTTTAAAATAAAATACCGATTCTTTTAAAAACGATTCTACAACATCTAAAAAAAATTACTTTTTAAAAAATCTGCCCGGAAGTTAGATCATAAAAAGAGGTCAGATCAAGGTACGATACAAAAAGCCCCACAAGCGATTATCGATTTTCTTTCTTCAAAACGGCCCCAGCCAACGTCTCATTGCTACAGTCACGGCAGTTGGGCGAGCGGTCTCCCACTCCTTCATTTTTTTCCCAACACTTCATGACTCGCAGCAGGGCTCAACCAATAGGAAATGTCATTGTTACCCAATAGCGTGCCGTTAGCTTAGGGCCGTTTTTCTTTAAGAGTACTGTGCAAGAAGTTTGGAAGCAACAAAATTGCTTTGAAATTATATTTAAAAAAATGAAAAAGGACGGCAACGCGGGCAAGAAATAAAGCCAGAATTACTATTGATAGGAGCGCCTCTTAAGCTGTTGGCCAAGCCGGGTGAGACGGGCATTCGGGGGTTACCACCCATGCCACCAAAGCCCGGTTGCAGGTTGTCACCTTCCGGACCACCGCCTCTGCCAAAGCTGCCAAGCAAAGCTTCCCTTTCCGCGTCGCTAAACAGCGGGCGAGGCGAACCATCTCTTGCCTTACCGGGCGATTTGGACTGCGACGGCGGCAACAGTCCGTCGTTGTTCGCTAAATTCCGCAGCCGGTCGAGAAGACTTGGCAACGGACGTCCTGCTCGGTCTTGATTACCCTCGTGGTGCGAGTCTTGTTCACGGAAACCATGGTTGTCCCACGCACTATTTTGGCATTCACCCGAACAAAGATAGATGAAAACAAACGCTAAGTAAATTTAAAATAAGTTACGCAATAAATATACAAAGTAAAAATAAATAAATAAAAATAAGACACTGGAATCTACGAATTGCATGAGACATCGATAAAAGGAACTGAAATACTAAACTTGTACACTCAACATGATCGCGCATTTAATTAAATCTTCAAAACATAAAGGAAACACGAATAATAACAATTGGTTCACTAAAACTCACACTTAATATTATTGTGTATTTAACTAATTCTCCAAAGTGGGAAAACTTGCAATATTTTTTCCCCAACTCTTTCTAACCCTCCCTTACTGAACTACGGCTATCACCCTAATAAATCAATCTGAATAATCTTACTTCAAATTTTGCCTCAAACTTCTTAAGCTTTACCTTAAATCTTAAGTGTATTTACTGTAAATCAACGTAACATCTACTTTAAAAATCTTAGCTTCCATTAAACATTCAAAACGGAATCAAAACTCACGAAGCAGACGGTCCTCCTTCGTTGTCAGACCTGGATTCGGAAGCTTCTTCCATCTCCACCAAATCCATGTCTTCATCCGCACCACCTGTACTTTCTCTGGGCTTGTCACCTTGGTTGGTGTCGTTGCCAGACGCCGATACCGGACCTTGTCCCTGTAATATCATGTTGGCGTGGGGTTGTGGCGGGAAAGGGTGGAAGGGAAAGCCTGGCGGGAGATTCATATTAGGGCCGCCAGGCGGCGGACCCATCTCTCCTACCTGGGGCGGGCCTTGAGGATTATGGGGTGGCATGTTAATCCCAGGCATCAAGGCTGGGTTCATGTGTGGGGGAAGTTGAGGGAGTCGTATGCCCGGCGGGAGGAAGGGCATACCGGGGAGTAAGCCGCCTGGACCAAGAAGTCCTAAAGGAGCTGTTGAAAATTAAGCAACAAATTTTAACAAACATGAAAAAAATAAAAATAAAAAAACTTAAATAATATACATAAAAGTAAGCAAAAAGTAACGAGGCAACGAGTTATGCTCATGCCAAATTCCTAGTAAAAAAAGTAACGTAAAATAAGAAAAAATTAAGAAAAAATAATAAAAGATCAAGAAAATTTAAGAAATCTCAAAGAAGCTGTTGAAATTAATCAATACTTTAGAAAAGGGGAAAAAGAATGAACTCAAAATAAGCTCGAAATAGCGCAAACTGCATCAAAATAACACAGAATAAAAATCATTCAAAATAAACGAGACATACATTTATAAAAGAAATTAGTACACAGGAAGAGAAAAAAGGGGGAAAAAATCACTCAAAAAGTGCGAATTTGCGTCCGAGGAAGGAAATAATAGTTACAAAAGTTGATGAAACAAGAGGGACTTACGAGGCATTCCATAACTGCCCATGTTGGGCGGATGGCCGAAGGGAAGACCGTTGGCGGTGTCGAAAGGAGGTTGTCCGTCAAGGGGCGGAGCGTGGGGGTTGGGAACTCCTAAGGGCATGCCTTGCATGTCTGTGATGGGAACAAACCCAGCAGGCAAACCAGGGTGTTCCATATTTGGCGCTGGAGCGGCCGACTGTGATTCGTTACCAGCATCTACGTTTTACAACCACAAATTTTAAGTCGTGTTCCAAAATGATAGAAAATGGGTAAAAAAAACGATTTCTGAATGTGCTCCGAAGGAAGGTACAGTACAAGAAAATACAACATCCCTTTTGAAATTTTAACGAGCGGAAAGAAGATATTGCGACTATAAATGCCCTGGTGTCCTTGAACGCTATCTAAGTAACGTCCTTTCATAGTAAGCACGTGAAACTGGAAAGAAGAGTGGACAAAAATCTACTACACAAGTACAGCTAGTTTAGGAAACTCTTTAAATGTCTGACTCTCGAATTCTCAACAAAATCTCAGGAGCTTCGCTATTGCTACTCAACAGCTTCGAAGGGAAGCACAACAGGTATATACAAACAAGACTACTGCCCAGTTTCTTCCGTTTACCTTTAAGCCACGGAGGGAGAGTATCATCATCAATGGTCCCGCCATCTTCCAGAGCGTCTAAATCGCTGCGTTTCATGTGCGTTAGTTTGGGCCACGGAATAAACGACGCCCCGTATTCGACGTCCCAGTAGTCCTTCCATTCTTTAGATTTGACTCCTTTTCCAGCTGCCCACGCCAACTGGATCGATTAGCACACAAAAGTCAATACGTATATAAAATAATTATTTAAAAAGACAACCCAGCTCAAGTTTGTCATCCAGTGGTGACTGGACGTCAATTGAAAAATTAAATAGTTAACTATATAGGATACACATGTTGATTGCATTGGAAACATGCTCGAATATTCCAAACAAAACTGACAGCAAACAATAATTCGCACTTTCATTACACTTTTATTATTCCACTATGAGAGGAATTCATAGATCCTCGACTAGAGGCGAAACGATTTTTTTTTAAAAAATCGCAAATACACACCGTTCACGAACAATATGTGATGGCCACGCCATTTCTTTTCGGCAAGAGTTTCTATTATAATACTTCAGAATGGCAGTTCTACTATAATACTTCTACTTATGTCTACTTTACTCTTATAGTCTTATATAAATAAATTACACACTATTAATCAAATGAACACAATGTATAAATAATGAAACAAACACGAATAAGCTCTAAAAATAATCTGAAGAATAAACCAGATTCATACTTTTGCTCCTATCAATTCTATTCCCGTCTATTTCCCACCACCCCATTCTTTTTACAGTGACTGTTCAATTCCAAGATCCTGTTTTTTTTCCCTTTTCTTCCGTTACTCCTTTGCTGGAATTTCTATGCTAGCATTCACTCCAAAACAAAAACATCGTTCACTTCTTATTCTACATGTTACTTTACAGTTGCAAGACTTGGAAGACTTTCAAAATGCGCGAAGAAAACCCCGAAGCTTACCGTGATTTGCTTGCCTTGTAACTTGAATTTCGCCAAGTCCTTGAGCGCTTTCACCGCGTCCTGCCGTCGCAGCATGCACACAAAAGCGCACCCACGTGGTGGAATTTGATCGATGGACACCACTTCTCCACATTCTCCGAACGTGTTAAAGAGGATTTCTTGAGTGACCAATTTCGACAAATGGCCCACCCATAATGTCGTGCTACACACTTCAGACACCAAAAAAATCCCCCCAACAAAAACACAAATAAAAAAGATGAACAATTACTATTAACGACATCGGAAGAAATGCAACAACGCGAAAGGCGGTTTTTCTTACCGCTCAGGTGTTCTTTCCTAGCTTCAGGCAAGCCGCGTTTGATCCTCTCCCGCTGGCGTTCTCGTTCTTTGTTTTTCCCTCTGGCATCCTCCCTTTCTCTTGAGCTAGACCGCTGCGTCCTATTACGCGAACGTGACCGCGAACGCGACCGAGTACGCCGTCGGCGGTTGTCGTTCCGATTCCGTGACCTTGACCGGGATCGCCGACTCCGCCGCTGCCGGTTCCGCGAGTTGGAACGCGACCGGGACCGCCGCTTGCGTTCTTCGTCTTTCTCCGCCAACATACTACCAAATCCGCTGTCCTCCCTACAACAACCTTTCCGTTTACTTAACACTCTTTAAAACATAATTTGTACAATAAATCCCTTACTTAGCCTATATTTTTTTTTTCAACCGAACTGTCCTAATGTTTCCAAACACACAAGTTATTTGCACTGCTTATACTTATTTTTTTCCGCTTTTTTTCCTTCTTCGATGTCTGCGTAAGCGGAAGCCTGTTACTGGCTTAATTCCCATTACTTACTCATTAATTCAATTTACTTAAATTTAATTTAAACAAGATTTCTTTTCAAAAGAACCTTGGATTTCCACCAAAACAATAATTAAAAAAATATGGGACAAACCTCTTCTGAGTCGCTTCAAGGCGATCCGAGGGTGTGGGCGGAGGGGAGGGGCGTGGCTCGTTTTGGTTGTGAGGTACCGGCATAGGCGGATTCGGCTGAAACGGACCACCCTGCATGGCGTGATGCATCTGCATTCCCATTCCCATATTCATAGGCATTTGCATTCCCAAATGGGGCAAGGATAACCCCATCGGCATATGTGGAAACCCTGGCGGCGGTTGCGTCATATCCATAGGGAAGCCGAAAGGCGGTGGAGGCATTCCGCGCATTTCAGAATTACCGGGCTCGTTCTTTTACACGTAAAAGCACACGGAAGGAATTAGCCATCACCACGTAACAGGGCCAAATTTCACAACAAGCATATATAAAAGGCAATTTTTTTTTACCTTGTCTTGCGAAGACTGGGAGGAGCCAAGCATGTTGGGTAACGGTACTGGCTGACTGATTTGGTGTTGGATGTTTTGTAGGTGACGCAAGATGTTGGGGTTAGCTAGCAAGCTGTGAAAACAAGACACACGTATATGAGAAATGAACACAATACGAGTACGATATTAAATTTATCGTTATTAACACTGAAAAACCAATTCGCTTATAATCTCACGTACAATTTGATAAAAAATTTAAATTGTTCAGAATTTTCGTGGAAGTATAATTTATAACTAAAGTTAAATTCAAAATGTAATCTAAAAAGTTACAACTAAAAATTATACCTTAAATTATAGCAATATTATCCAAACAATTAAGGAGAAAGAAAATACAACTATTTGGATCAAGATCTACACGAAACAACAGAAATTTGGAGCTACATGAGACCAAGATATTCTTTCACAAAGGATTTTAACCAATAAACAATTTGCAGACCAGACTTTAGTCATGTAAGTGAACATTGTTGAGATGCAATAATTAACACTTATAAGCAATCTTTTACATAACGTAACGTTACTGTTTCGGCAATCCGCATAAGTAAACCTTCCAGTTTTCCAGGAATTTGATATACAAGGAGCTAATTTTCGGGTACGACATATAGGGGAAAAAACGGGTAACGCTTATGCCTAGTGCACACTGGAATGTCAGCCGTACCTTGTATGCCGTGTATGTTGGCACAGCTGACATGTATCGACACACGTCGATTTACACTGGAATGTTGGCACAAGTCAGGAGGTGTGTCTTTGTGAATGTCGTTATTTTGAAAATAAACAGAATTTCTGATCAAGAAACTTTTCATTAGTTTTGATGTACAATTTACTTCAGAATTGATTTCCTGTAATTAATTTGTGTTTCCAAGTGATAATTCGACTTCAAAACTATCTTCTACTATTTGTTCAACAATCGGTTGGTCTTGGCCTTTAAATTTGAAGTTGCCCTATTGAACGAGCTATGATTAAAAATAACTACAATTACTATGTTACGTACTCTTTGTTGTCCATATGGCATTCTCTTTCAATGCTCACAATTGTTGATCACATTTAAATATAACGTTTAAGATAAATCAGACAGTTTGAAAAAGAAGCGCGCCAGTTCGACAACAACAACAGAAGAGACAGCCCAGCCCACTAACCTGTGATTGGCGGAAAGGTGTATGTCAGTTGTGCCTGTATGCCAAAAGTTGAGCAGTGCTCAACTTGTATGTCAGAGCGCTTATGTCGGTTTGTGCCGAAATTTTCTGGTTTGTTTATTAGTCGTATGTCATATGTTGTGTATGTTGACATAAACGACATTCTGGTGTGCACCAGGCATTAAACTGTAAGCTTTTGGATTACTACTTTGACCCGAACTTGAACTCATGGAATATAAAAGAAAGCTAATTTTCGAACTGGCAGAAACATAGCTTTGTATATGCTAATCCGTTGCTTCATATTTTAAGAAATTAATTTAAAACAAAATGTTCAAATATTTTACAATACTTTTTCGCAGTTCACAAGGTAAATAGTAACGCTGCGAGTTATACACAC
This sequence comes from Triops cancriformis, assembly GCA_020615345.1. NCBI lineage: Eukaryota > Metazoa > Arthropoda > Branchiopoda > Notostraca > Triopsidae > Triops > Triops cancriformis. The sequence continues at coordinate 83,072 of JAHZNP010000141.1, forward strand.
AGAGTACAATTTCACCAGAGTATAAGAGTACTCTTTCAAGCTATTATGTATTTCTGATTAGGAGAATCAGGGAGAAAATTCTCGTTTTCCTTTGTAACACCTTGGACGGAAGATCGTAATTTTTCTATTATGCCTAGGCTTAATACGAGCGAAAATACAACAAGAAAGGGGTCTGAGATTGAAGTGACTTGAAGCGGCAATACGCGTGACTTATCTCTAGTTTATTCCCTTTTCTCTTGCGCACAGGATGTGCATTGCCCGTTAGAAAAATGTACATTACAGACAAGCTAGATTTTTTTACGCATGGCAGTGTGACTGTGCCGCACGCGTTGTTCAGTAATGAGCAATTAAACTTGTACTTTACAAATCGCAGAGGTCTAATTAAGCCTCTCGAGGCTGACGTTACTTTCATTAGAGGCACATGTTGACGCGTACAATTAAATTTCGAAACTTTAGGCATTTTCCCAGCGAACTAAACCTTCAGCAGAAAATATAAGATATTTGTGTGTTTGGGTAGCTCCACAGGGAGCCTTACTAATTCCGACCACGGCTCAGATTGGATTTCATTAGAAAGGGGATTTACGGTTCCTAGCCTTCGCAAAACTTCAACCGTCTACGGACGCCTTAAGGGGTGAAGGGGTTTGAAGCTTCAACCTGTTGTTGTGCATCAGACTTGTGCCGATTTGGACTTGAGGTTGTCTTAAGTCCGATTTAAGATTATTTTTTCAACGAAGAAAAGGCTTGAGATTCACATTAAGATTTTTTGCATTGATTTGGACTTGAACTTGATTTGAAAGCTAGCCGTTTGCAATGATTTGGAAAGGGCTTAAACACAAAAGTGGATTTGTCATTGTGGATTTGAAAGCTCTTTCTTTGAATGTTCGTTAGGGAAAATTACACTCTTGTTATCGTTTTCACTTCACCATAGCGTAACAACAAAGGATTATGAAAGTGGTTAGTACTTTCCTCGGATTCTTTTAACTTTGCCTTGACTAACATCTTAAAGAAACTTCATACTTTCGATATTGCAATTAAGGCCACGGTGGAGCCTAGGCGCTTATGGACGATTTACATTGAGGTTTCGCTGCAAGGTTTCGCGAATAGAGCTTCATTGTTTTACAAAAGTTTCTTGACAGTAAAGTTCTCAAAAGTACCTAGTTTGTAATGAGCGTGGCACTTTTTTGAAAAGTTAGTCTGAAAAATTGTTGGAGGTGGTAAGGTTTTAATTTTTTTGCACTTTACAAATTTTGAAATTCTGTTCCGCTCACTACAAACCAGATTTTTAAAACAAAATTTTGATTCATAAACCATAAAAATCCGATTGTCCATTTTGGAATAATCGTTGCCACCGTTTTCTCACTTATTCTGAATTTTACAGGAGGTGTGCTACTGCTAATTTGGCTCCACCGTGGTCTTAATCACACACTGGAGTCCAATTTACACAAAGTTACATGTATACCTGTTCAGAGACTTATTCTGCATCAAGCCGAGCTACATCACATTTAATTGGACGTCTGAAGTAAAAATTTATACTGAAATTTTTATCGAAAAAGTAAATAGCTGTAATCAGTTATTTTTTCAGCGTGTGCACCCTATCCAACACGCCAAGTTTTTGAAGGACAGAGAGCGATCCGCTACTAACTTGGCTCACATTTAAACTTCGCAATTCTTGTAAAGATCGACAGGACACTGTAATTCGACAATGACGTTTTTTTTCTATTTATTGACTCGCGGTTGCCTTTTAAACCTATAGTTGATTTCCATAAAGGGAACACTGTTCTGTTCTTCTAGCCAATTCAGAGGTGTTAGTCATAAATTTTTCTCACAAGGCGAAGACTTTCAAAATTCGCGGTCGCCCTTTCCCTTCGTAACCGATCGGTAAAGCCCTTTCGCTTTAAATGAATGTAAATCAGCTTCGAGCGGCTTAATTAAACCTCTGTGACCTGCTAAGTAGTTTTTTACAGCAGCATTTTTTAAACAAAACTCAGAATACAAGGTATTGACAGTAGTGTCAGAGTCCGAATTTAAAAGAGCCTAATTTCTTTCGAAACGCCGCTAAAGAAAGCATTTGCTGCTCATATCCAACTCTCCCTACTGTAACCATGAGAAAGTCAAACAGAGAGCGAAAGTTAACGACAGCGAAACTTGCCAACAAGTCACACTGGTATACTGATTAGCTTCGTATCACGATCTCGAGTATACGTGTTATCCACTTGATTTGTAACCGCGTATTTTTAAAATGGAAAACTTTTCTTATCATATGCACTAGATCGATAACACTATAATGATACATAACGCGTTATAAATCCCACACAACGAAATGCTTCATTTCTTTAAAACACTATAATCATTCTCTGCTTTTTAAGCAAATATCTTTAAAACACCAGCTTTAAACTCTAGTGTCATATAAATCTCGCAAACTTCCGAAAAGCAACTTACTTTCCTAAAGCATCCATTGGCTGCCCAGATTGATGTGCTTTGGGATTAGGAGGGGGCGTGTCACTATGGTCCATCCCACCGCCCCCTCCCCCATCGTCGTCATCTTCATCGTAGTCGAAGTCCAAGAGTTTTTTATTGAAGCGAACCTACGAGACATCACACATTGCCCAAAATGCGCAATTAGCCAATTTTGACAAGAAAATTATCAAAGTCATCTTAAAAACAATAAGCTAGAGGACTGTTTTCCACTTCACCATAACCAAAAGTTATTATACTAAATCAAATGCTACTTTACCTGTCCTTGCTCAGGGTTCCCGTCTGACTTATTGTCTTGTCCCAATAAATGCTGCAATTGTTGTAACCGCGAGTTTAAACTCATCTCCGAGCTTCCGACACTCGGCAACGACCCCATTAGCAACTATTAAACAATCAGATATATAAAACAAGCATAAAAAGTACAATTCCTGTAGACATCGAACAATAACATTCAATTATACCTAAAAAGTTTCTACATTAATGTCCATCAAAGGCAATAATTACTTTACAGACAACAGAATAATTAATACGAAATACGAAATAATAGTAATACGAAATAATAGTAACAACAGTAAGACAACCCCCAATCGCACCTCACTATTTTTCAAATCACCATTTCATTGTATGCCTTCACCCCTCCCTCCTTTCTCGTACCTCTGTAGTCCCGTTCTGTCTTGGCGTGTTTAATATAATGGAAAGAAACGAACATATGGTACGGCAAAAAAACAGCAATACAAAAGCAATACAAAATAGTAGTAATAAAAAGTATGCAAAGGAAATCAGAACGCCAATTTAACGTATTTTAACGACTTGTGTTAACCTTGTTTCACGCACGATATGCGTACCAGGAAAATGTGAGCACAACGAGAAATTGCTTCCAGTTACTGTCTTATGTTATTAGGGTACAAGTGCAATATACAAATGCACCAACTACCATTACCGTTCTTTTTTTACTGTCATATACTTAAAGTAAAAATAAATATTATATCATATCAATATACCTTTATTATATAAAACAAGTAAAATCATTTCAGATCGGCAAAATACCAGAACACGGTACACCCATCATCCTCGAAAGACGAGAGTTCCAGTGTTCTAAAACTGCTTAGAATGCATAAGCAAAACCCGGTTTTCTGTATATTACCTTGCAATAAAATAAACAAGACATTCTATCAGAAGTATAATGAGAAATTTTTTTCCTGTTCACTTCTTTTACTAGATTATTTACTTTTATCAAATTTATGAGTGCTAACATTACTAAACCTTACTAAATCCTATGTACGTTTTCATTTCTTGAAATGCGAAATTCGATTTCGCTTTCATACACAATGCAATGTAAGATTTGTTACCATCACCAAAACCTTGAAATCTTTGGATCTTCTCAAATGAAAACGAAAACTGGTGTGCCCATGAAATGATAATGGCGATTAGTTTTTGTTACCTGAGATCCCTCTTCTTTATCGCCGGCAGAATCTCGGTTGGAAGCTCCGTTTAAGCCTTCAACCGAAAGTGAACCTTCAGGTTTGCCCATCGCTCTCGCACTGGCTAATAACGCTTGTTCTTTGTATTTGGGGTGCAAGGGATCCGCCATATCAAACAAGGGATGGATGACTTCAGGCTGGAATATGGCATTCTTCTGCCACAAATTCAGCACGCGTATGACTTTACTCTAAAATTCGGACAAGAAAGCAGATACCCGAAGAAAGTTTAAACACGTAACAAATGCCGTTAATTACGTTTCTTTTCTTCTTTGAAAAGCTGCATTAAATTTACTTTTTCTTCCGGGGCGCATTGATAAATGTAATAGAAAGTGGTTTGAATATTTTTGGCGAAACGGGGCGCAAAGACGTCTTTATCGGGACCAAACTGGTGCCGCGACTGCCGCACAATCGAGTCGATGACGTAGAGGCCCGGAATCTTGTAATCTGGGCGACACTTTTGGATAAACTTCTCCACGCTCTGGACGGCGTGTTTGTAGAATTTCACGGCTTTGATGGCGCCTTTTGTGATGGCTGTCATTTTCGCTTTGGAGATCGGAGGCTTCACCTCGTACAAGCTCGAGAGCTAAAAAAAAAGAAGACACACCCCACTTAATGCACTTTCACCCCTTTATGAAATGCGAATTCAGTTTTTCCTTTCCGTCAAGCCCCACAAAACATATATAAAAAAATCAAAGTGGCGTGAATTCGTATTAACTTGATTTTTGCCCTTTTCTCGTTCGCAAACAACGTATAGTACAGGAAAACCTGGATTTTACGGACAAGGAGGAATCGCTCAATTGATTGCGCGCGTTTTTCTCCTTTAACACTACACAATGTATAGCTTTTCTCTACAATAAATGATTTTGAAATGATGAAAGGCCGAATATTGGCCGTGGTTGAGAAATGTGAATAACCGGGATAAGCAAAGCTGTTCTGTCAAGACAAAAAAAAACGAAACGTGGGGTCAAAAAATGAATCGCGCGAGCAGATTGTGAGCGCTGTGTCATTTCGGCAGGTTTGTGAGCACGTTAGTTGTGAACTTTACGTTGATTTTTCGGAAGTTTTCTCTTGGATGAACCCACCTAACCATACTGGTTAATTATAACAACCAACCACGCGTCGGTTGACATTATGTTAATCAAAGGTGCTTACCTCCGCGTTAAAGTACTTAACGCTATCCATGTTGGCGACTTGGGGGTTAAACTTGGACTTAATTATGACAACAAGCTATTCTGGCACTAAAGAAGTTGATTACACCGCTTTGATGTAACCATCACATGATGGACAAGATTTCACAGGAAAAGCTTATTATGTTCCACTGTATAACACTACGAAATGCGGGAAATCGTACTGCCAAGGGGGAACTATACAAACAAGGGAATTGTCAGAGAAATCGGGCAAGGGAAGGTGCCGAAATTTGTCACTATAATCCAAGTTCACCGTGGTAATATTTAGATACAATTTGAGATTGTTTTCAAAATGGCTGCACTTGAGAAACGTCTGTGGATAAAAGCATCAGACTAGCGAGGCCCATGCCACCGAACGACAGAGTTTAGAACTAGCTTGCTTCAACCGGGCCTTTGCACGGTGTAATGACCAATAGGCAAACCCGGGTACCGGTACCTTGCCCGGATGACGAACTGCAGGGAAATTTGAATCTCCCGACACGGAAAGTTCGCGCCTCCGCCCAATGAAATGGCAATTCAGAAATGTGTAATGCAATATTTGTCTGATTCCCATGTTGCGTCACATTAGCACCACAACGCTGTAAACGATGTATGCACTTAATTGCGTTACATTTAGCAATCATTGGCAATGCAAATAGAAAAGCCTATGGTGTCATATGTAGGGCCAGATGCGTGCACCCTCTTACTGGTGATTTTGGCACAGCATGTTCCTCAGAAGCGCTGTCCGTTTCTAGGATGATTTTGACGGGAGTAAAAATAAGGGACTTTTCTACTAAAGTAAAGGAACAAGTAAGTCCTCCGAGCCAAATAAGCTAAAATAGGGCTTATACCAAAGTAGAGTTCTCGGCTGCAGTGGTAGGTGTGCGACTGTGCTAGTAAAGAAGCCGTCCTTGCAAATACACATTTCTTGATCCCATACTATGATCTTGTAAGAGCGGTACCCTAGTGATAACGAAATCATAAATAAACAAGTGTATGAGCAATGGCGGCTTCTCCACTAACGCACCTCTGAGCGCAATCGCGAACCCCCTTTCGCATAAGACCTATTTGGCTCATGTCATGGCCGTTCTTCATTTTTAGTATGGCGTTTTCTCTTCCTTTTCTGCTACTTTCTGCAACTTGAAGTGCACATGTACATTACATTACACTTTAATATGTTGGTTGTCAACATATAGCCAAAAGTGATGAGAAAGAAGTCACCGTGGAGTATGGAATATTATCCAACGCATCAAATGCACCACCAAAGTAATTAAAATTTTATTTTGCAGAAACCATGATTAAGGTGAAGCGGCTAGATGGCGCCAGTCACAGGTGAAGTCGCTCGTAATAAATCAGCGGACAGCTAAACGAATAGTTTCGCGAGAATAAAGCTACAAGGGAACAAAATAAAAGGTAAACTCACCCCGGTTTTGGGAAGTAAATTTTTGTATCAGATATGCGTTTCCGTAGTCTGAGCACGGACCAATGACATTAAAATCAAGCCACAAATACAAGGCACACATGTTCTGTATATAAACCCGGGTCTATAGATTGTCGAAGATTGATCACTTTTTCTTTTAAATACAGATGGAAGATTGGCGATTATTTTATCCTAAACATCCGTTGACGGCTTTTTTCACCAAATCTCGAGCGTAAGGAATGTAGGAAAGGGAATACCACGTCATGGCCAGAAATTGAAGAATACAAAACAGTAATGCCAGCCCATTCTTTTTCCACTACAATCCAAATACAAAATTACTACAGGATCTCTCTTTCGTTGTAAAGAATTACCAAAAATGCAGAAAGCAACGTAAGGACGAGACACAATACCATCGCAATTGTAGCAGCCACTCGGGTAGACGCAAACATCTTTTTGCATTGATTGACTGGACCCATCAAGAAACAAGTGCTACCGGAATATAGAAATGTTTTTTCTCTAGTATGGAAAAGGAAAATAAATAAATGACAATTGCACTTACCTTGCCAGGGCGGTGACATTACCCAAAGTATAAAATATGGAAAACAGGGTTAAACCACGATGCAAAACTAACACTATAGTTCCGATGACTGATAATACTATTCCTAATAAGAAACAGCCGACAAAAGCCTTAACGCGGGTGGACCAACTTAGGGATGAGGCGTCCATCACCTGTAGAAATGAAATGCGCAACAAGTTGTACCTTTTACCATGCAGTAAAATCACGCAATTGTTCACAGAATGGACTTACCTGTGTGACAAAGCCTCGCTCTTCATCTTCAGCATCATTACCATTCAATACTCGTCGCAATTTATCCATCATAGCCTGATCAGCGCAAAAAAATGTAAATCCGCGAGGGATTAATACCAAATGACGATTAGAACCAAATTTTTATAAAAGACTTACCGACTAGAGGCAAGCTTATAAAAGGGAGTTTGTACTGTACGCTACGGTGTTGGCACAAGCGACTATTTTAGTACGACGCAAAACACCAATTTATTACGCGAAATTCAAAGAAACGGCAAAATAGTCATCACTCAAATATTTTTCTTCTACGGTACACCCTGATAACTAAACAGCAAACAGCAAATAGTTCGCGAGTCGAATATGGCAGTTTAGAAGCAACAATCTGCACGCCGCCATCTTGGCTTGACTAACACCCTTTCGTATCGTGTGATACTTGTTTATCGATCTTTTTTCAAAGTATTTCCCGCCACCTATAAACTGTGGAAAACAACTTCCCATTGTAAACAAGCTTTTATTTTGCAAAAAAAATTGTGCTTGTGGTCCGTTGCTCGTGTAAGATGTCAAATAAAGTGTAAGGTCATCCACTGCATTTTCCAGATATAAGTAAGTTTTTTTGCTTGAAAGTATATCGAGTATTATCTTAGTGTAACGCATTTAAACGCAAAACGTCTTTAAAATAGAATTTCCCCTCCTACGCGATGAACGATGAGGACTTGTTTATCCCATTGCTCGCGTTACTGCCTTCCTCTCCCGCGGACTGGCTCCTTGACACTTTAACGGACACGGAAATTGCTCTCCGACTATTTTTAAAGCAGTGTATCCGCACGCTTTATGATCCTGCAGAGCGGCGCCGCGAGGCTCAAGCATGCTTGGACCTCTCTCAAGATATCCTTGATAGGACATGGGAAGACCTGAATACCGGTCACTGGAAAGATATCAGTCTCCATTTCAGATATGTTTATTCATACGCCTCTGTATTCAAAGCTCTTTTCTTAGCCCTCTTACCCTTGGCAGAGGGTCAAAATCTCGCCGAAAAAGCGCAGAGCATCGTCGCCGCTTGCGATGTAGGGCTTATAATGGGTGCACCCGTACTAGACCACGTACTTACACGCATGGCGAGCCACGTTGCAGTTCAATACTTGTCGCCTCCTCTTCCCCACGATCGTAAAGACCTGGAAAATAATGAAGAGGCGATGACAAGTCCGGTAGCCAAAAAGCCACGCCCCGAACACCCGCTTGGGACTAGTCCGTACGCCAAACCGATCCCCACGTACGCAGAGGTCGACGTGGAAACTTTTATGACGTTGATGAGAGTACGTGACACGCCAGCCTTCATTCCCCATGTCATGGATCACTGGCCCGCGCGACAAATGAACAGCCCGCGAAAATGGAACGTGGCCTATTTAAAGCAATTAGCTGGTGCTCGTACCGTACCGGTTGAAATCGGGTCCAAGTATACGGACGATGCTTGGACGCAGAAACTCATGACTTTGAATGACTTTATAAAGCAGTATATCGAGCAAAAAGCGCCGGACACCGCCGTAGGGTACCTAGCACAATACCAGTTGTTTGATCAAATCCCGGAACTCAAAGAAGACATTGTTGTACCGGATTATTGCTATCTGGGTGAAGGAGAAATAGATGATATCCAGGTTAATGCATGGTTTGGTCCTTGTGGCACCGTCTCGCCGGTCCATTTTGACCCGGATCACAATTTACTGTGCCAAGTTGTTGGATCCAAGTACCTAAGGCTCTATGCACAGGAGAGTTCGGCGAGTCTGTACCCTTACGAGGGAATTTTATCGAATACTAGCCAAGTGGACGTTGAAAATCCGGAGTACGAGCGGTTTCCGTTGCTTGGAGACACGCCCTACTGGGAAGGAGTTCTAGAGGAAGGGATGACTTTGTACATCCCGCCCAAAATGTGGCATTACGTGCGCTCTTTGAGTACGAGCTTCTCTGTAAGCTTCTGGTTCCGATGAGAAAATAAAAGATGTATTCTGTTGTTTATTCTATTCTATATTCTATTTTAAATAAAAAAAATATTCCGAGATTAACTACAGGGACATTTGTGACATATGAAAATTTGCAGTATAAAACGCAGTAGGAAATACTTATTTACGAGTATATTGATAAAACAGAGAAATATTTAGAAAAATAGCATTAGTAAATTAACTAGAAATGCACGAAACCACATAGAATTAGAAAAAACATGGTTGATAATGTAGGTATTAATTACAGTGCATTCGTAATGGAATAGCGAAAAGTTATATAGAAATCTTTAGAAGTATTATGAATAAAATGTAGTATAGGTGATAATATTGAAGCGTAGAAGACTGGGGTAGTAATATAGTAATAATACTTCGTTATTAGATAGTTTATATCTGGAGTAATTTTGCCTTATTCAAGTATTGATTTAAATGCAGTCGGATTTGTAATAGCTTCATGTACGACTGAAAGTAATTGGCAGAGTAAAGTAAAGGACAACGGGAACTAATCTTTAAAAGAAATGGAAGAATTTCACAATACGCATTACGGTTTTAGTTTATTAAAATGTTCCGTTTTTTCTTGTTGACTAAGACTAGCAAATATCAGCGAGCAAGCCAGCAACTAATAACAAAGTTCACGTAGTAATATTCGTCTTTTCGTAGATTCACCAAGTCACCGGGTGTTTAGAAATTCGGGTCGGGAAATAAGTTAAGAGAGAACAAGCCAAAAAGCGTAATAAACTAACGTAAAGGCCGGTTAACAATTTTCAATAAAAAATCACAAGGCAAGAAGATTCTATTTTGTTCATTCCGTTCTTTTCTTTAAGTGGTATTTGATTAAGGGATGAAAATTTCAAAAACGTTCAAAAAGGTATTAGATTACAATTTTCACATGATAACGCAAGGCATGGCACAGCAAACGGGTAAGCAAATCGGAACGACGGCAGCGCCACCGGACGCACCTCCTGCTGAAGCTGCGCCCTCTCCTCCGCTTTTGGATTGGCCCTTCTTTCCTTTTTTCTTTTCCAAAGTACGGGACTATAAAAAGAGACGTTAGTTAAATCATATGTAAGACTCGATCTGGTTCACAGTGGAACTAAATTAGTTTCCATTAAAACTGCAATAGATGGCAGAGTTGAGTCTAACGGCGAAAACCACGTGGACGATCTCCCGTAAAACTTTCAACATTATATGCGAAAGTATTGCAATAACACATTTCTCGTTAATCGCACGCATATGATAACATCGAGATCTTTCCATAAAACTTGTTTGCTAAACTGAACTCACAACAGGCTAGTTTTAATTTTGCAAGATGTTCAGTTGATAATTCCTGAGATGCAAAAAATTAAACAAACGGCCAATCAGTTGAATTCAGTGTGATTTTTATCTTCAAACATCGGCAGAACTTTTTGAAATATTTCGGTGTTGGGAACACAATGTATTTGGTAGAAAATCTTTTTAAAACATATTGCAAACTTGAATTTTTGTTTTTGAAGTTATCGTCCACTTTGTTTCTTTGGACGTGACACAGAAAGAGTAGAGGAGGGATGGGACAGTGTGGACATTTTTCTGTAGTTTATTTTTCACTTCACGTGGAAACAAAACTGTAGCCTAAAACTATACTCGTCAGATGGGCCTGGTGTACTGGCTATCAAATGAGGTATTGTACGCTTAAAGAACACTAAAAATAAAACCAAACAACCATGAAAACTGGAGGCACCTCCGACTGTCCGAAACGAGATACCGGGGATACAATTTGGACTTGGGGTGTAGTGCGATTTGTCGTGTGTTTTGCCATAAGAAAACTAATCGGTTGTCTTTTTTTTAAATACATAATATACTTGAAATATCTAAACGAAAACTTACAGTTATACTCCCTTTCGAAATAGGAATCATCCTAGCTCAAGTTAGTGCAAGGAAACTCACGATTTTGTAAAAATGATTATTCAAAACAACAAAAGGCAATGCAAATGGCTCAGTCCAAATCGTACTAAATCATCCCTTTTGGAGTTTAAAATCTCGTGCAAAATCAGGACAGCGATTTTAGAACAAACCTTTGGAGGAGTTATTCTCTAACTTATCAGCTACATAAAAGTAATTTTTATTTTATTTTTAGACACATATTATGAGTGGTACAACGAAATAAACAGGACCCGTTTCTTACAAAAAGTGCCAAAAATTCAGTTTTTATTTATTTTCTCAAAAACGGTTCAATATTTTTCGACGAAAATTTCCTCGTGTAAGCTTCGTCGTATTCACTAAGCGTACGATTTTTTTCAGATCTAAACCTGTCGTAGTTCATTAGTAATTATTTTTGTACGCTTTGTCCCACGTGTAAACTGCCCCATCCCTCCTCTATTCTAGCTCTGCCGTCTGCGTATATCCTCGGAAACTGCTTTGGCACACCCGTGGTAAACTAATCTGTAATTTTATAATCACCTGCATGGGTTCGTCCTTCTTGGTGAACATATCTTGGCCAGGAGGATAATAAACAGGCGGCCCTGGGGTGCTTTTCTGTGGCGTGCGTACATCCGCGGCCACAGTGGGTTCTTTGGCCGGCTTTGCCGGTAGAGGCGCTCCGTTCGCTGCAGGCGTGACGGATATGATTGGTTTCTTGGGTACTGGCGCTGGTGTTGAGGTGACCGTAATAGGCTAGAACACACGTAACCCGTTTATTTCAAATGCACGCCGTCATATAAATACGATACTAACCTGGGGAACTCCCGAAAAGGAAGCCATTAAGTCGTCCAACTTCTTTGGCGGGGCTTGTTGCTCCGGGCCGACACTGGGTGCTCGGCGGGCAGGGAGCGGGGAGGCGGGGTTACCGGCAGGCGTATACAGTTTGGGTTTGACAGTGAGAGGGTGACTGGGTACGTTGCAGAAAGGTTCATTGGGTGGGGCGTCTTTGGTTAGCCGAGGGTAATCCGGATGGTTCGGGAAGTTGCAGATTAATTGCGGATGAGAGAAGATGGTACATTTGGGCGGCGAATCCGGTCCCACTTCTCCAGCGTAGGCTGGGAAGTCTGGATGGCGGTTAATGTTGCAAATCAAGGGAGGGTGGGAAGGGATGGTGCAGACCGGCGCAGAAAGGGGCGTGCTCTTGCCCAGCAAGTGAGGGTAATTGGGATGGTCGCCTAAATTGCACATCGGGGGTTGCAAGTGGGACGGAACGTTGCAGTAAGGCTCCGCGTTAGGAGGTGCATCCTGCGCCAATTTGGGGTAATCCGGGTGGGCGGGGATGTTGCACAAATGCGGGTGCGAGTTGACGTTGCACTTGGGGGGCGCGTGGGGCGGGTCGCCGCCAGTGTACAACGGGTAGTCGGGGTGTTTCTTAAGGTTGCAAACCACCGACGGGTGCGTCGGGAGGGTACAGATGGGCGGGGCCGAGGGCGTATTCCGCGTCATGAGACTGGGGAAGTCGGGATGATCGGAGATGTTGCACATGGGCTGGGTGTGCTTGGGTACGTTGCATACCGGGTCTTGGACGTTGGGGGGTAAGTCTTTAGCCAGTTTAGGGTAATCAGGGTGCACGGGGATGTTGCACAGCGTAGGGTGCGATTTGATGGTGCAGGTCGGGGGCGCGTTGGGTCCGAGTTCGCCCGTGAAGGCCGGGAATTCGGGATGCCGGGGGATGTTGCACAGTAAGGAAGGGTGAGTGGGGACTGTGCAGATAGGTGGCGCTAGTGGCGTGCTTTTGTTCATCAGGTTGGGGTAATCCGGGTGGTCACCGATGTTGCAGATGGGTTGGTGATGCGTGGGTACGTTGCACGAGGGTTCGGCATTAGGGGGCGCGTCTTTGGCCAGTTTGGGGTAGTCAGGGTGCAAGGGGATGTTGCACAAGTACGGGTGCGACTTGATGTTGCAAGTCGGAGGGGTCTTGGGCCCTAGTTTGTTGGAGAACTCAGGGAAGTTTGGGTGCTTGGGGATATTGCAGAGCAAAGGAGGGTGGTTCACCACCGAGCAGATAGGGGGCGACAGTGGAGTGTTTTTCGTCATCAAGTTAGGGAAATCGGGATGGTCCTCGACGTTGCAGATGGGCTGGGCTGTGTCGTGCCCAGGGACGTTGCAAGAGGGCTGGGCATTGGGCGGGGCATCTTGGGCTAATTTGGGGTAGTTCGGGTGTACGGGAATATTGCAGAAATAAGGGTGGGCTTTGATATTGCAAGTGGGCGGGGCGTTGGGTGGCAGTTTGTGTCCGAACTGCGGGTAGTGGGGGTGCTTCGGAATATTGCAGAGCAAGTTGGGATGGTTGGCCACGCTGCACATAGGTGGCGCTAGCGGCGTGTTCTTGGTCATTAAGTTGGGATAATCCGGGTGATCGTCGACGTTGCACACCATCTGGGCGTGTTGGGGCACGTTGCAATAAGGCTCGGTTCCGAGGGGCAGATCTTGGGTCAGCTTGGGGTAATCAGGGTGCGTGGGTAACGTGCACACTTGTGGGTGCGCTGAGATGTTGCAGACCGGGGGAGCGCGTGGCCCCAATGTTTTGGCGAACTCGGGGTAGTTGGCGTGCTTGGGAATATTGCATAGGAGCTGAGGGTGTCCGTTGATGGTGCACACTGGATTGGACGAGTTGCGGCTCTTACCCAGCAAGTTGGGGTACTGAGGGTGCTCGGGGATGTTGCAGGCCGGCAAAGGGCTGTGATTAGGGATGTTGCAGACGTACCCAGCGCTGGCTGGTAACTCGGGTACGTGGAACCTGGGGAAGTCGTCATGGGTCTCGCAGTTGCAAATTAAACGCGGGTGGCTGGGCACGTGGCAGCTCAGGGTGTTGTACTTCTCACCCGGAGGGCGCTGGCCGTCCATGTACCCCGGGTAGCTTTCGTGCGTGGGTACGTTGCAGAAAGGCTTGGGAGCACCGTCAGATGTCACGGATTCCGCGCGGCTGGTCGAAGATTCTGAGTGAAGAGCAAGTCTGTTTTTTTCGGCTGGTGAAGGAACCATTTCCACGTGTTGGTGACCGTCCGTTGAGCTGCCGTATTGTTGCGTCCGGTAGCTGTACGTGTACTTGGAGCGAGTAGTGAAAGAAGAAGCGCCTCCGATATTGTCCGTAACGGTGTGCGTTGCACCATCCCAGCGGGGCTCATTTTCAGGCTCGGTAACAATGGGCGCTCTTTCTACGTTCCTTTCGGGTTCGGGTTGGCCGTAATGGCCGTTTTGGTGCTGCACGTACTGGTGATTTACTTGTTGGTGTTGTGCTTGTTGGTGTTGTATTTGTTGATGTTGTACTTGCTGCTGTTGTACTTGCTGCTGCTGTACTTGCTGCTGCTGTACGTGCTGCTGCTGTTGTACTTGCTGCTGCTGTACCTGCTGCTGTTGTACTTGTTGCTGTTGGGTACGGTAACTGTAAGCATACTGTCGTGTGGTTCCGTGCTCGCCAGTACTGCCGCCCTGGTGTCCAGCCGGATGGTCCTGGGCCACGTGTCGTGTCGCTACTGTAGTATTGCTTGCACCTTCCCAGCGTGGCTCAGGCTCGGGCTCCGTGATGATCGGGGCTCTTTCTACGCTTCTTTCTTTATCGTGTTGGCCATAGTGTTGCTGTTGTTGTGCCTGTTGCTGTTGTTGTGATTGTTGCTGCTGAGTACGGTAGCTGTAAGCATACTGCCGCGTGGTTCCGTTCTCACCAGTGCTGCCTCCCTGTTGACCATCGTGGTCCTGAGCCACGTGGCGGGTCGTTACCGTAGTTTTGGTAACAACAGCTTGCTGAGCGTGGTTCGCGTTGGTATTCCGATGAGTGGCAGTAGCGATGAGGTCTTCGAGAGCTAAATCGATCTCATTAGGTGAAGAATCTGCTGGCGCGCTGAAGTTTGCTGGCACTACCGCCGAGGGTCGCGGCGTACTTTGATGGAGCGGTAAGGTAGGGGTTTCCCTCAGTCGGCTCGCTTGAGTACGTTCAGGCTTGAGTGGCGGTTCAACTAAGGATAATTGTTATAAATACAAATAGAAAGAGTTGTGGTTATTGATTTTGGCTATTTTACTTTGTTCTGGTGATCGCATTCGATATGGTCGGTCGGTTGGTACAGGTGACTCGACGTCAGATCGTTGGCCAGAGGCGGATCTGTTATACCGGTAAGTCGTCACAGTGCGTTTCTCAAACGACCGCCCACGCTAAAGCATTAACAAACATTACGTAACCAGGAAGAGTAAGAATTTACTAGGAAAACTTACGTCAGAATTGTTTCGCGAAACGGGATTAAGTTGTAACGCCGGTTCTTCGGGATCCATAGGATCCATTCCAGGTTCAGGCGACGCCATTCCGACTAATAAGGTCCCGTCTCCACTCTCTCCGTAAGTGTGATATTCTCGGTAATCACGCTGAGCACTTCGAGAGCGATTCTTTGCAATGGCAGATTGAAAACCCGGGTTTGTACTCTCCTAAAGTCAGCAGTGCATTTTTTTAAACTTCCATATCTGAACTAGGCTGCATTGCTATCTTATTTACTCAGTTCATTCATTTATTCTTTTAATTCTGTTAGTTATTTTTCTTTTTCTCGAGAACCAAAGTAGGCTTTCGGTCGTTATTGTGCCGTTATATAGTTCTTTTCTGCGCTTACAATATTTTCAGTTCAGTGTACCAGACTAAGAAAAAAATTAAAACGCAGGCCCGTATACAGGATTTCATTTCGGGGGGAGGGGGCTCGGGGTTAGTATAAGTTTTCTTTAACATTCTCCTATCTTCACCATTTAAAAACGAAATTTTCGGGAGTGTGGAGGGGGTCAAACTCCCCTAAATACGGCTAGTTATTCCTTGTTATACTTCCTATATTTTACCTTTTTCGTTTTATTTCTTTTATCTAGTTTGTTTAATCTATTTTAAGCATGTTTTTTTACTTAATTTTCTTTACGTTTTTCTTTATGTTTTACAATTCTTTTTTTACTAATGTTTTATTTGTATCCTTTAGTGTAATAGTCCGCGAGCACTCTCACGTACTGCCACTGGGCTGCATTCTTCTTAAAAGGTTGTTGAAAATTGGTTGTTAAAATTACCTGTATTTCGGTACGTGCATAGCGTTGGGCCGAGGCACTTCGGCTACGTTGGTTGCTCCCGGGACTGAGACCGAGTATCGGGCTTTGGGCGGATTGCCCGTAGCTCCGATTCACATAGCTCTGTTGTTCCTGGAAAAGTCTGCGGTTGACATGGTCACGTTGCGGTGAAATGCTGGTTTGCAAATCATCCAGCATCCGATCTGCGGCGTCATAACCCATTAGAAACCACGTTTCCGGTTGCATGTGCACTTTCTTACCTAAACGGGTGTCCCATTCATTGGGACGAAAGGAGGTTTCCACTGCCTGTTGCTGCAACGTGTACGACTCAATAGGAGTGGACGACATGGTGGCCCAAAGTTAGGCAATTCTTTTCTAAAAAAATTCAGCAATATTTCGCAATCTTCCTCAAAAACTGTGAGCAAGAGAGATGTGTCAATCTCACGCCGAGTGAATTCATAACGAAAAAGACTTCAGTAAAAAAAATGGATAAACTGGCTTGCGAAGGTCGCGTGACGATCTTGGTATGAACGAATGGCACTCGGTACGCATACGTAAGTTTGAATATGCCCTTATTAGTACAAAAGGTTTCGAGTATGGGTTGATCTCGGATTCTTGCGTATGTATGTGTGTGTGTGTGCCTTGAGCGCAAACCAGTTTCCTTTAGCTGCTACCATCACCTTTTTAGGGTGGTAGACCTTAACGAAAACTGGCTGTTTGTTGCCTTTTAGGTATTTACATCTCTTTACTCTCTCTTTCCCTCCTCTTCTCCCATTCCCGGATTATGCTCCCCGAAAAAAGGAGGAAAAACAAAACGATTTTATTTGCTATTTGTTGAGTGGGCAGGGGCAATTAAATAAGGAAAGAACTTTAAGTTTGCCAAGATTTCTTCCCGCAGTTCTCAGCAACTTCCTGCCATTTTTCGCCGAGTGTGCCTTTTTTTGTTTCCGTCTGCTTGCGTTGGTTGACTCAGGCGTAAAAAAGAAGACCATGGGCTCTGACATACAAAACACACAGACACGCCGTTCTTGGCTAGGTGCCCATCGCTGCTTAATTTTAAAATGTTGTCAAGTGTGTATCGCCCACCTTTTTTTCAGTGTCTTTTTTCGCACTTTTTTATGGGCTAAATTGCAGCCAGGGCGAGGGCGAACTTACCTTAAGAGGCAATTTTCCGTCACTGTGAATTTGACAGCGTAAATAAGGCACAATGACGTGTGCAATTAACGCATGATTACGAGCAATTAAGTGTCAGATGGTCTTGGGTGTCGCACTTCACGCCGCTCCGAAGTTCCACCACCACTTTCACTTTCTATTGAAAGGCTCGCCCTGTGTTCAAACGTCTACTGTGGGTCACTGCGTGCACCAAAGTGAAGAATGTTAGTATTGAGGAGAACTAACACACTGTGCGAGCGTGCGAGAGAAGGAGAAGAGCCATTTGAGGAGGAGGACAGAGGAGGAGCAACAAGACTAGCTAAAAACCAGGTACAATTAAGGCGAATAGCGAAAGACTGCTCGCGGCGGACTCTTGCACAGTCGGGGGAGATGCCCACGTTTCACATACCACCGAACGTTCTTCGGATAAGAGATTGACTGTTTTGCTCTTTTGCCCTTATTGGGAGCATAGGAATGATACGGGTAGGGAAAACTTTGCCAAAACAGGCGGGCAGTTGAAGAGAATGAGAGGAGAGAAAAAAAAGCAAGAGGAGCGGTTAGTAAGCATGTAATTTTAGACACGACACTGCCAGTCGTTTTGCGGCATGCACCCGAGTTAATTTTAGCCGGGAACGTTCGGTTGGGAAGTCTTTCGGGGTGTAGGTATACGAGATTATGTATACAACTGAACTGTCCCGGAGGAAAAGTAGGCCAAGGCGATTCAGATTTCTTCAGTCAGTGTGATTTGGCAAAAGAGAAACAATTTTTCGGGGGTCTTGACTGTTTTTTCTCAAATTTCTCAAATAACTGGCCAGGGAAACGAAGACTGGTTTTTGCCTTGAATATCAAGTACATTTATTCGTTGAACTGTCTTTGGGGGTAATAGGTACATCAATAGGTGCAAGAGTAGGAAGAGAAATAATGCATTCGTCACGTTAAAGGAGGTAATAATGTAATATTTATTTTGCTGGAGCGGCAGTAGGAGCGCGAGTAGTCGTTGGCGGCTGAGTTACTGGAGGGGGCACAGGGGTCGCAGGAGTATTGTGGTGCGCATTTCCGTCGTTGACTGCTACGTGGACGACTGGAATGATCAAGTCCGCCAGAGCAAAGGTACGGACTGCCCGTTTGGAATTGGCTCCGCTTTCACTGGCTTGAAGACCGTTTGAAGGGTTTTCTGGTGCCTCTGGCGTTTCGATTTGTAACGTCGGGAGTGCTAGAAGTGGGAGGTTTTAAATAAGTGAGTTTCATAGTAAAATATAATTTTTATAATAGAAATATAATTTTTATAATAGAAGTAGAATTTTTATAATAGAGGTAGAATTTTTAGAATAGAAGTAGAAATTTTATAAACGAAGTAGACTTTTTAAAATAGAAGGATATTTCTACAGTAAAACTAGAATTTTACATCGTAATAGAATTGTGGGGTACACATAGAAGAATTAGTGATGTTTTAGATGTAGTAGAAGAGGTTTTTAATTAATCTCGTTGTAGATAAAAAGTTTATAAAACAAGTAGAATTTCTATAGCAAAATCGTAAGTTTCAAAGTAATTTGGGATAAAACATGGTGAATTGGTGATGTTTTAGGTGTTATGTAAACATTTGTACGTACCGGCAACGTTGGCCAATAAGGCGGCAAAGTAGCACGTAAATGCCAAAAGAAGTACGAGCTTCATATTCGGAAATTAGAAGTAGGATGTCACTACGTGGGAATGTAGACTGGAACTAATGAGTCCTGTCTGCTTACCTAGGGTATAAAAAGTATCATACAGGAAGTACTAGTACAGTACAGTGTGTCTGGGACGTTAGGGAAGATTGTACGGACAAGCTAATAAATGGGATGTCCTTGGAACGGAAATTAACGTAGTTCATAATTGCAACGAAAGTGTTCAATATTTTTCGTCAGTTTTTTGGGGTGAAATAAAATGTTTTAGCGATAAGTTGTTTTGTAGTTCCAGATAAAGGTATAAACCATTTAAGTTGTAAAATGCGCGTAATTTCTTCCGTAATTTTTATACTTTTATTAATAGGATACGTTGGGAAATTGTAGCTATTAGCCTTTGCATAGAGGTAGAGAACATTTACAAAATAAAATAACTACAATATTTCTAATATACTGTGTAACTGGGAAATTGTTAGATAATCGTTAAGAATTCATCTGGTTCCAATTATGAGATTTATTACCCTATCGTATGAGATTTCAGCGTGTAATGTCGTACCCTTATACCGAAATCCGATTACGCGTATAATACAACATATTTGTTGAAAAAAACTTTAATCCAGTATCTTTTGATACAAAATTTCGGATAGTTTCAGATATTCCTACAAATTTGCTAGTAAATTTTCCAACCTTGTTTTGTCCTCGTTTCCTGAAGTCTTTCGTAAATGTTACTAGTAAATGAGGAATTAACACTTTCATAGTATTTTAAGTGTTACTAAATAGAAAAGAATGCAAAAGGCAAAAAATTGGATGTTGCTTTAGTGAGCCGATTAATGTCAGTCCACATTAAGGGTAATCTAAGAAACTGTAGATAACAATTGGAATGTTCTCCGTAAATAAATAACGTTGTATAACATACCTGTTGATAGGAAGTTCTTCCTCGTACAAAATCACTTTCCACTCAGGGGATTCCAAACGAAGTGGCACCGATGGCAAAAGGCACAGACACTTTTATTCGTGGAAACATATGAGGAAGAATAGCGTGTAATTTTTATGACATACCTTGACACGTTCTCATTCTAGCTTATTTGCAACGTGTTGTTGCTGGTGATTTTGGACAGATGCGAATGCTTATTCCAGCTTTTGTGAGTGACGTCAGTTGTCGACGTTGGTTGACGTCGATACAGATTGTGTAAATTGGGTTAAGGAGTGAATCATTCTTTGGACAATTCTTTGTACGAAATTCACTATTTCACCCGCGAAGTGCTTCACAGAAAGTTGTTACACGTTCTGTTGTGAAGGATGTAAATTATGTTTTAGATAAAGTAGGATACAACAAACAGAAACTAAGTGCATATTTTACAGCTAGTATAGGCATACGTACCAAAACTTTTGACAATAGACTTTCATTTATGGGTAGTAAAAGTATTTTTTTTTATTTCCTGTGATAATTTGGATGTCGGATTTCTTATATAAAGATCTTACTTGCACGTTAATTAAATTAGGCTGTTTGGATAAAAAAGCTCTAGTTGCGTACAAATTTCTTAAAAGAAGTACTTTCGAGCAGATGCGAAAGAATAGCTAAGTGCTAAAAGAAGTTAACTCGTTAGGGAGCCCTTTAAACAGAAGCCACTTAGTTTAGCAATGAGAAATAAGGCTTAAAACCTGTTCCGCCACCTTGTTATAAACAATAATAGACCATTATCTGTCATTGATATTGGAAGGTGCTAGATAGGCAATTTTGGCTGAAAACAAGTACTTGTGCTTAAACTCGTGAGTGATGTAGGCTAATTGTCGACGTAACAAAAAGATTCCGTACAGTGAGTAAGGATGTGAGTCATTCTTTTGAATAACGTATGTAGGACACTCAGTACTTGGTTATAAAGCATTATTTCGAAGTTGTACAAACATGTAAACTAGTTATTCATGTTCCAATATTTTCTACATCTTTCTTGCAACGAAAATAACATAGAACACAGCATAGTAACACCCAGTTAGGATTTATGAGTAGATAAGTTCAGCAATCTACGTGCTACAATAAACACAAAAAAGTGTAACAAGAAAATTATGGTATCTGCACAATCTCAAATTTCTCACTAACGAAACACTATCAGTGAGCAAATCTTACGTTTCAAATTTAAGTGTAAAAAAACCCCTGATCATAAAAAAGTGTACCTTACACTATCTACTACTATTTTGCAGCCTTCACGAGGAAATTCGCGTCTTTTCTTTCTGATCGAAGTATACGCCTTGTACAGCGTTGCTATTTCATGTCTATCGAGATATATATAGTTTTTACCCGTTATGCACTTTACTATACTTCCAGTGTGAATCTGGAGATACAGTAGTCTCCTCAAGACTGATGACTTTCTGACGAAATACAGTGTTTCCTTCCCTTTTTTTTCTTTTTTTTTCGGCCAGTGTCAGGATTTTAATTAACCAGTATAGTAACGGTAAGCGATATGATGCAGTCCATTGTGAAACAGTAGAGTTAGCCCTTTACATTTAGCTTTATCCTATCATCACCATTTTTGTTGCATATAAACATTGTGTGATGACGCAGATCTGGTTTCTTTTAGTTTATTATGTCATAAACTTGTTCTCTTTGTAGCACAGTTATCAGTAAGTAACGTTTTCAGCATTTTTCTCTGGCACGCTTAACAGAAAGTATTGTAGCTTAACTGAAAGAAAGCTTCACCGCTTCATTTCGACTGCGCCTGCTAACGATCTTCAATCCAGATGCTCAATGTGGGCTTCCCTTTTTTCAACAATAGGATCACGCCCTATTTTCGCCGTTAGTGGGTGGGTCGAAGCTACCAAATTCTTGATTTTGACTTCCGGTTTTTTAGTGAACCTGACTGTTGATTCATTGATGTTCAATGAAACGTTCTACAGACGTAAATGACTGACAAGGACTATGCGATGAAGTATTTCTTTATCGCGTATCGAAAAAAATCCTACCACGAGTTGTCTTTCTTTCTTCATTACTTGCCATAATGAACGTACGGTGGCTTTTGACTATGGAGGAAAGAACAGCGAAGAGTCAAAAAAAAACAGGAGTTGGAGAAATGCAAGGCGTAACACGAGACAATTCGCGAACGGTGTTCGTGTGACGTAGTGTCAGCTAAGGAAAATACAATGCCCGAGATTTCGCAGAATTAACCGGCGGGTAACGTCTCAGCGAATAAAGAGATGCGGTTATAAATACAATATTTCGCTTGGAAATACAGTTTACGCGTAAAGGGGACCCGCGAATACGTAATCTGGGATAGTGAAATATCTTGTGTACTGTATGTACCCAAAATATGGCCCTGGTAACTAATATGCCCCTACCCCAAAACTAAAGCTTTCGTCTTGTCGTCTTTCACGAAGTGTTGTAGTGCTGACCCAAATTATGAAAAATGAGGCCAGGTTTTCTTAAATTTGTTTACAAGTAATAACCAACCAAAGTTTCGGGTAGTACGCCTTAGTCCCCCTTAAAATTGCAGATGCTTTAGAATTCAGGTAGCTCGTTAATACACTTGAATCATTATCTGTGCTGTTGCTGTCTTTTATAAAGGAAGAATTGGTTCATATATTGTTTGGTAAAGATGTTTTATGAATCAGTTGGCTATTTCAAAGTTTTACACACATGACCCTAAAAATGGACCACCTGTCATGATATATACGTCTATATCTGCTTTTAACGTGTATAAGTATAAGGATTTAAAGATTTTACCAGAAAGATCAGAGTAGCCAACTTTGCGTTTGAAATGTTACCTCTAACTACGATTGTCTGTCGTAAGCTACATTCCGTGTTTTGCTCGATTTTGTACGATTTACATGGTGGTGGATATTAGGAGCCACTTTTTTAAATCGGGGTTTCTTAAGTGACCAAAATTTTTTGATCTCTCACAAGTTTTCGTAGAAAATAGCCAAAAGTTTTAGATTATATAGAGCGACAACTATCGGAAGTTTCCATCGCATTTGGACATATTTTTTCACATTTTCTTTCTGAAATGTAATGAGCCGAAGGAAACCATATTTGTGGTTCTTGCTGTGTTTATGTATTGTGCACTGGTAGCTAACCCAGTAGTACAAAGCAAATAAAATTAATTGGTGAACCATCGATGTGCTTTTTAATTACACCGCCCTCGATATTACTAGCTTAGTAATTACAATGCGTAGATTGGGGTTTATACAAAAGGGAATACCTTTTGGACTTCAGTTATAAAGTCAACCATTGACTTTATAACGCACAACACAGCGGCATCTACAGTTGTCACACCGCAAAATAATTTCGGAACCATACTGGACGGGAGCATTTGAATGGCAGCCTTCACAAAAGGACCGATAGAATTAGATAAGCTGCTAAGAACTTGCAAGTTGATCTTCGCGAGACTGCTGCTGATCTGCGGGTCATTCACTGTTAGGTTCTTTAGCTTCTCCAAGGAAAATTCGTTTGGTTTCGAAACAGATTCAACAACGCGATTCAAAAAATTCGCAGCATTCTTGACATTGTTGTTCTTGCCATTCTCAGCACGGGGTAAAAAATTTTTCTGGGAATCTTCTTCAACTAAATATTTTTGGTATTCTTAATAGTAATCATTTATAAATCCAAAGAATTTACCTGGCGATTCACTTCCCAGAACGATTTCAGCGGTGCATACCAGCCAGCAACCCACCAGACAAATAGCAAGGAACTTCATCTTCGGAATACAGAACTAAACTGTGTGTTTTTCGTTTAAAATACTCTCTTTTTATACTAATCAAGTGGAATAAGAATTACCACCTCATATGTTGTAAATACGGTGTTCATTTATTCCCTGTATTTTCCAAATTCTGTACTTTCCGGGGCAGGCTGTTTGTCGTTTCCGATAAGATCGATTCCTTTCATTTGGTGACTTCAAAGAACAATTGTTTCCGTGGTTGACACAAAGTGAAATGAAATTAACAGTTACGTTCGGTACAAATAAACATAACTCTAGTAGATGTGGAACAAAGATACCTTTATGTGGTGTTTCTACCCAGGATTTAAGTTTGGGGGGTTGAAGCTATATCATTACATACTTTTATGGCCGTTATAGAATTTTCTCCTATACTCTTACTTATAAAAATAGAGTTTCGGAGGGGGATAGGGAGCTATCCCCCGCGAGTACGTGGGTACCTTTCCAGCTTAGTTGCGATCGTAATAAATTGCTGAGAATTATGTAAAGGTGCAGGCTAATCAGCTACTGTACTGTACATTACATTCAGGATGGAGTTAGAGAGACGATTGCAGTTTTCTATTGCGGGAGTATAATTTGGTGTGTATTTTGTAACGATTAAAAACATAATTTCACACTCAAGATAGTTTAATGGAAGAGGCATATATTCAAGTAGAATAGTCTTCGAATGTGAATGTGCAAAAACTGTAATGAATTAAAAGTATAATTTAATAACATAGATGAATTGTTTTCAGCATTCTATTAAGCCATTCACTTAGTTTTAATAATTGCTAGGAACTTCAATGTACAAACGAAGTTAATATTATAATTAACAATACGCATTAGGAAAATAATCGGCACATTCAAATTTCGCGCCATTTCTGGCGTCACAGCCTGTTGCGGTGCCGAGAGCATTTGAAGTGTTTACTCGCTGTCGAGGGGAAGTAAGAACGACGAAATCGCAGACGTGGCAATCTTTAAAAGAGAAGGATAACACCTGTACCTTGCCTCACTATTTCGTAATAACTGAGCGAAAAGAGTCAAGTACACGCGCAGTGTATTGCGAATGTAAGCAGAATTATTAATTGGGCATCATTATTTCATTCCTCCAGAGTGATCATGTCTTTAATGCGATACGCACAGTTGTCAGCCACTTTGCCCCTAGCAGTGAGTTTCTTTATCTCAGGATTGTGCATGAATGTCGTGCAAGGAATGTTATACGTCTGCGTCCGGCCAATTAATAAACGAACCTTTCGCAAACTCATCTATTATTGCGTTTATACTATCTGGATCCGTAAGTTATTCTGAAAATACATCATGCTCTCTTAAACGTAAATTTTTTTTTTACTGCACTGTAAATATTCACTGTTCCCTGATTCGTAATCTAAGCTTTCTTTCGACAGCACTTGAGCTCTGTACCGTGCTAATTTCGTATTTCTCTCTCTAGAGCTCGTATTTGTTGCTGAATACTGGTCTGGCTCAGAGTTGGTAACTCATTGTACTTCAGAAGTATGGGACGTTTTGGGCAAAGAGAAATCGATCACTATAATGAATCATTCGTACGAGCTAGATTGGCTTATGTCATGGGTTTGTTGCGAACAAGCCCGCGTGTTGGGGGTAAAGTTCAACTTTTTACTGACTACATGTTTTCCACTTAAATTCCTCTTATTTGCCGTCCGGTTCTTTGTACTTAAGTTTCCATTATGTATTTACTTACTTGGTAAACTTGTGTTGGTATTATTATACGTGTAAAATATAATTTTTATCTCCATTAATTATTTTGCATTTTGATTGCATTATATTTTGTTTTTCAAAACATAATGCAAGTCCTGTATTTGATCACTTTTGTTGCCTTTACTTGTTATTTTATTTTTGTTTATGAGTCCGTATTTTACCGGTATTTTACAAACTGTTATTCATTTTTTTCGCTATCTTGTTCTTATACCAATGTTAAGAATTTATTTACTTTAGTGCGCCAATGCTTTGATGAAAAAAACGCTGCAGATGGTCCCTATTATGGGCTGGTCTTGGAAATTTGCGGAAGGTGTGTTCCTAGAGAGAAACTGGGAGAAAGATAAAGTCAAGTTGGAAAAACAATTGCGGGGATTAGGGGCGTACGAGGAGCCCACCTGGGTAATTGCTGGTTTTGCATTTCTTGGAACGATACTCTATAGACGTAAACATGAAGACTACTGAACACTCTTTTAATGAATTCTCAAATTTTTTTCTTCTATCAATGATTTCTAAAAATGTTCTTGCAAAATTACATCTTGAGCATCGTTCCCGATCAAAACGACATATGAATTTACGTATGATGGATGTTTGACCTTGCATTTCTCTTAGCTTTTTATCTTCGCAGAAGGAACGAGGTACACCCGTAGTAAGTGCGAGGCTTCGGTGGAATTCGCCAAGAAAAACGGCCTTCCAATTTACGAAAATGTCCTGTTACCCCGGACCAAGGGATTCGTCACAGTCGCTCGCGTGTTGCGTCGGGATTTCGACGCAGTTTATAGCTGTACCATGGTCTTCAACATGTACTGTCTCTTACTTGAGGGAATGAACTTCTAACTCGTTAACCATTATAGGAAAGAAGGCGCAGAACCCACCCTGGCCAATATGTTGATGGGGAGGAAAATTGTGGGAGAAATGTACATCAAGCGAACACCCTTAACGGATTTGCCGGAGGATGACGACAAAACTGCCAAATGGCTTTATGACGACTTTCAGGAGAAGGTATCATTTCCACAATCTTTAAAGACAGAAAAATGATAAAAACTCGTGTTCATATCTAGGATGATCTGATCAAAATCTACAAGGAAGAAGGCCGGTTTCGTTTTGATGATCCTGCCATTGTTCCGCATCACAAACCCAGACGCTGGGCTTCTCTTATTCACACCGCCTTCTGGGCCAGTATCACTTTACCTCCAGTAGGAAAAGCTTTAGCCAGTTTGATTGTATCGGGAGGAATATGGGGCAATATACTCGTCGTTTCCTTACTGGCTTCCGGTATTTCTAGATCTCGCTTCGTCCTTGTGAATAATTAAACGAAACTTAATGGTTTTATTTCGACAGCTGTGCTCGCCATGTACAAATTGGTGGCGTTGTCGACGATTTCCAGAGCCTCAGAGTACGGCAAAAGCAAGAAGAAAGACTAAAGGAAGACCAAAGCAGCGGTGAGCTTCCCTGGCAAAGCCGTCGTATTTACAATTCCTTTTGTTTGGTAATTTAAGGGAACAATTGCTTCTGTTGTAGAGAGCGAATTGAAATGGGTAATTACGTTCGTTATAAATGAGCACAATGTAGTAGACGTGGAACATCGATGCCTTTGTAAGGTGCCGTACTCAGGATTGTGGCTAGGGGGCGGGGCTAAAACTTTACATACGTCTTTAGGGCAATTATAAAACATTTTTCTATACTCGCCCATGTGAAAGCACAGTTTATGGGGGAAGGGGGACGCTTTATCCATGGATATGTGGTTACCTTTGTAAAGTCAGTTAAGATCGTTACAAAATTGTTGAGAGAGGGGAAAATATAAAGGTGCAAGCTAATCAGCTAGTGTAAATTCATAATGGAGTTAGAGAAAAGGTGGCAGTTTTCTATTGCAGGAACAGAATTCAGTGTGTATTTTGTAACAAGAAAAAAAAGTGTTTGACACTCGGCACAGTTTAACCGAAGAGGTAAGTGTTCAGGAGGTAGATGGTGGGGTTGTACAAGGAATAAATAATGTAGCCGACGGAGGCTTCAACAGTGGTGGAACCACCGAAGAGGGTAGGCAACGCAGCGGCGGGGACGAGGTTAAGGACTTGGGTGAGGATGGGGCCGAGAAGGTAATTGAAGAGGATGTTGAAGAGGGGGTACAAGGTAGTAGCCCAGTCGATTTGTCGCAGATCCTTCACATTTTCGACCTTTTGCAGATCGCTGACCAAGGTGCGCAAATTCTCGGCGAGCTCGGTGGCGTTGATGTTAGAGATAGGAATAGGCTGGGGAAACTTGGGCAACT
Source organism: Triops cancriformis (assembly GCA_020615345.1). Classification (NCBI taxonomy): domain Eukaryota; kingdom Metazoa; phylum Arthropoda; class Branchiopoda; order Notostraca; family Triopsidae; genus Triops; species Triops cancriformis. The sequence goes on from JAHZNP010000141.1 coordinate 110,886, forward strand.
GAGCAAAGATGTCTTCGAGAGGCTGGGGAAACTTGGGGAACAGAGCAGTGAAGTTTTTGATAATTTGCTCTAGATCGCTGGGGAATTGGAAACGTTCATCTCCTGTAGAAAGAGCAAGCAAGGTTTATTGAACAGTGGTGTGATAGACTTGTGGTCGAGAAAGTGACGCCAAATAAGACAACGACGTGTTTCTGGTTTGCTTATGGGATTTCAAATTATGACAGTCGATCGTTCTGTCTGGTAATATTCTACTTTCTTTAAGAGTCGCCAGTAGTTTTCTAATTTCAGAAAACGGTCGACTGCGTAAGCGTTGCCCCAGCAAACCGGAAACACATGGCGCAGAACGCGACGATACCAGTTTTCACAATATGGCGGCAAAGGCAACCGATCAGTAGTCTAAGGGAAAATGAAAACTTGGGATACAAAAAGGAGTAATACCGTTGGAGTCGTTGATGGGAATAACATTGGCTTGGGAAGCAACCACGCAGCCAGCAATGAACAAAATGGCGAGGAGTTTCATCTTGGAAATCTCAGTTTGGATTGGAACTGTAAGATACTGTTTCTGAAGAGACGTAGGTCTCCTTATATACTTCAGCTCATAACTGCGAAAAATGACAGATCCTATACGTAGGTAAAATGTCTATTGTTTTCTCACAGTTATGATTTTGATCTCAAAAGCGTTATTAATGGATTCAACTTCCTCTGGATTGTGCGTCTTTGCCATTGAAATTTTTTTCTCTCACTTGTCAAAGTGAAAACTCCCATTCATTTTAAAAGGTCCCATTAGTCTTAGACTGAGCAAGGTAGACAAACCAAGTGAATGCTCACACATAGATTATTTTATTTTACTTTTAATAATAGTTATACAGCATGACATTTTATTTTAACCTTTATCATTGTGCATAATTGGTAGACATTGATTTCTGCTTGTATGTCAGTTCCCAAATAGCACGCACGATTTCCTAAGCGTCCTTTAGTCGTTTTTTTTTAGCATCCAGCCGTCCATTAGACGTCTTTTAAACCTCGGTTATTCTTTCGAACGAGTATGTGCGAATTTTTACATGAATTATAAATATAGCAAAGTATTGCAATAATCTTTATTCCTGAAGACATTGTACTAGTAGAACTCGGCGAATGTACAAACAAAGTAAATTATGAATGTAATGAAGCCAGGCCCGTCGCCAGGATGGGATCGTAGGGGGGGGGGCAAAAAAAAATCTTGGGGGGGCCAAGAAAATGTCAGATTTTAAGGAACGGAGTGTGTCTAAATACCATTATTATGAGTTTGCTGTTAATGTAAATATGGCTCGAAGCAAGGCTCGTAACAGTGTCCGTAACACGGTTTCTCGCTAGGTTTCATGCAGTGCTGAACTTCCATGACTTGCCCCTGGGCTTGGGCTTGAGTTTCGGACCGCTCTGCCACTCGGCTTCAGCTAGGGCTTGAGTCTGAGCTTGCGTTACGCCATTCAAGGTCTGGCTTTGCGTTTGAGCTAGAGCTCCGAACTCACGTTTGCCAATTCTGTCAGGGGGGGCTAACTTTTTGCCAGGGGCGGGGGGCGCCCTCCTCGCTCCCCCCTTATCGACGGGCCTGAATGAAGTTATTTGTAAAAAAAATCTCCAGATTCAAATCTCGCGCCGTTAAGACGCCACGTCCTCTTTTGACTCGCGTGAGCATTTGAATTGTTTATTCACTGTTGAGAAGTGAGAACGTGGAAATCGGAGCTAGCACTTGAAAACCACAGACGTGGCTATCTTTTCTTTAAAAGAAAAGATAGCACCTGTACCTTGTCTCACTCCTCTGATGAGAGAAAAGAGTGAAGTACAAAGAGTAAGTTTCCGGTGTAATACGAGTGTAAGCAGAATAATTAATTGCGTTCCATTTATTTTATTCGTCCAGACCGATCATGTCTTTAATGCGTTACGTTCAATTGTCTGCCTCCTTGCCCGTGGCCGTGAGTTTCTTTATCTCGGGATTGTGCATGAATGTCGTGCAAGGAATGTTATACGTCTGCGTCCGGCCAATTAATAAACGAATTTTTCGCAAGCTCAACTATTATTGCCTTTATACTATCTGGATCCGTAAGTTTTTCACTTCCCTATTTAAAATACAGTACTGTCTATAAACTTCGAATATCGAACAAAATTACTTTTGAGCAGTGAATATTCACTACTCCCTGAATGGGTTATCTAAGCGATCTTTCGTCAGTACTTGAGCTCTGTACCCTGCTAATTTTACATTTCTCTCTCTAGAACTCGTATTTGTCGCTGAATACTGGTCTGGCTCGGAATTGGTAACTTATTGTACTTCAGAAGTATGGGGAGTTTTGGGCAAAGAGAAGTCGATCAATATAATGAATCACTCGTACGAGCTGGACTGGCTTATGTCATGGGTTTGTTGCGAACAAGCCCGCGTTCTGGGGGTAAATTTAGTTTTTGTTTTGCAAACTTTTTTTCGATTTCTATTCAGCATTTTATTCGTTTATTCTTTCGTCTCATGTTATTCTGTTTATTTCCTATTATTTATTCCCTTACCGCTAGTTAATCTATGTCGGATTTGTGTTAATTTAAATACCGTCGTAAGCTTCGCCTATTCGTCTATCTCGGAATTATTCTTGTGTATAATATGTGACGTATATAATGTGTAATATAATATATAACGTATATGTGCTATTTGTTTCATATTTTAATCAGTTTATATTTTTATTATCTTTACACATTTTTCAGTCATTTTATTTTTGATGAATTGTTATAATGTTACTCATTATTTGGTTATAGTTTAACTGTTGTTTACTTATTATTTCACATATTTGTATATGGTTATTTCGCTATTTTAATTCAGTCTCATATTAATAGTTTATTCAAATATTAGAACGCCAAAGCTTTGATCAAAAAGACGCTGCAAATGGTTCCTATTATGGGCTGGTCTTGGAAATTCGCTGAATCCGTTTTCCTAGAGAGGAACTGGGAGAAAGATAAGGTCAAGTTGGAAAAACAATTGCGCGAATTAGGGACGTACGAGGATCCCGCCTGGGTAATTGCTTTTTTTCTGCTTCATGAGAACGACACTTGTTTGACTTAAACATGAAAATTAACCGAACGCCCTTTAAATGAGTTCTCGGATTTTTTTTCTGTCAATAATTTTTGAAATCTTCTGGTAAAATTACATAATAGGCGTCGTTCTCAAACAGATCGACATTTTAAGTAACTTATTATGGAGGTTTGACCCTGCATTTTTCTTAGCTGTTAATCTTCGCAGAAGGTACGAGGTACAGCCGGAGCAAGTACGAGGCTTCCGTGGAATTCGCCAAGAAAAACGGGCTTCCAATTTATGAAAATGTCCTGTTACCCCGGACCAAGGGTTTCGTTACAGTCGCTCGCGTGTTGCGTCAGGATTTCGATGCTATTTATAGCTGTACCATGGTCTTCAACATGTACGGTCTCTTACTTAAATTAGTGAATTTCTGATTACCTAATCATTATAGGAAAGATGGCGCAGAACCCACCCTGGCTAATATGTTGATGGGGCAGAAAATTGTGGGAGAAGTGTACATCAAGCGAACGCCCTTAACGGATTTGCCGGAGGATGACGACAAAACTGCCAAATGGCTTTATGACGACTTTCAGGAAAAGGTTTTCTTTCTATAAACCCTAAAGGTTGACAAACGATAAAAAATCGCGTTTACATCTAGGATGATTTGATCAAAATCTATAAGAGGGACGGGCAGTTCAGGTTTGATGACCCTGCCATTGTTCCGCATCACAAACCCAGACGCTGGGCTTCCCTAGTTCACACTGCTGGCTGGGCCAGTATTACTCTACCTCCAGTAGGAAAAGCTTTAACCAATTTGATTGTATCGGGCGGAATATGGGGCAATATACTCGGTGTTTCCTTATTGTCTTCCGGTAAGTCCTGACCTCATTTCTTTTTTTCGAATAATTACTTTTAATAATGCCAGTGCCAATAATAGTAATAATAATGTTGTTCGACAGCTGCGTTGGCTATGTACAAGTTGGTAGCGTTGTCCATGATTTCAAGAGGGTCAGCGTACGGCAAAGGCAACAAGAAAGATTAAAGGAAGATCAAAGAGATGGTGAGCTTGCCGGGCAAAGGCATCGTAGTTGCAATTTCTTGGCTGGTTTTCGTTGCTCAATGCGGCTACAAAAGATGCAAAGCAAGCAAGCATTAAAAAGAGTCTTTTTTCCCCTGTAGAATATAGTTGGTTGAAAGGACGTGCTGAGTGCCATGCGTTAAAATTTGTTACAGTTCACAACAGTTGTTTTTGGTCAAATTCTTTAAAAAGTATCGAGTAAAAGGAATTTTGTAGATTGCAATGAAGTTTTTGCTTTTATTGTCTTTTTGCCATGTACAGAAAGGGCGGTCGAACTTAAACAAAATGCCAAGTGCCTGCCTTAGCATTATCTCAATCTAACAGTTAATATCTCGGTGCTACGTATTTTGGAGCTTCATATTTTGGTGCTTCGTACTGGGGCTAAAAAAGAAAGATTAATTGAAAATTATTAGCGGTATTGGTGAATGCAATTGAAGCATTGAGACTCATTACCTTGTAAACGGGGGCGGAATAGACAGGTGCTTTGTATTCAGGCTCATGATGACCACCGTGGTTGTACTCGAAGTAATGTTCACCTTGTCCTCCGTAAACATCGCCCCACTTAACCTAGGAATGCCGAGAATTAAAAGGAAAGTATTAACAATAGTGCCCAGGCATTGACTTTCATTGTAGAAACTTGAAAAACTAAAGCGAATACAATTTCTTATAAATGACTTGACTTACACTACTCATTACTGTAGAGCATATACATTACTGTGAAATTAGTGACCCTAGTCAATATAATGTACTGGGTAGCAATGAAATCTATTATTCCGAAAGCCTTGCTGCGTGTCACGGAACATTCGAAAGCGGATGGAGTGGGACACCACTTTCTCAACTGTCGTGGCGTTAGCATAGGGATTTTAGCTTGGGCCGTTTTTTTTTGTTTTTTTTTACGAGTACTATACGAAACTAGTCAACGAATTGACCATGAGAACTGTCCTCTGCTAAGAGTAGGGCACTGGGTACAATGAAAGTTCGCATGTGCAAAACCTTGCTGTAGGTCACGGAATATTTGCAAGAAGATGGTAGTGGAACGCCACCTACGCAAGTGCCGAGTATTTAGCATAGGGCTTTTCACTTGTTATTGATGCGCCCCTTATTATTGCTGCATAAGCTATAGTACGTACCTTGGTACGGAAGCTCGAATCTTTTGCTTGTTCGAAACGAGAAGTGAAGTGATCAGGGTTTCCTCTGTTGTATCCAAACTCGTATTCACCGTATTTAGGAATGTTCGCGTACTGGAAATAACCTTCAGGTTTCTTGTCGTAATTGTTCCGTCCCCAAGCTTCTTTATCGGCCCAGACAGTGGCCAGTACCGCCGCGAGAAGGATTGCGCTCTGTAAATAGAGAATTCATTTTAGTCACTTTCTTAGTGCTGAAGGTTTTCAATATTCGCAAACACACATACACTTCCTTGGTTAAGTCACAAAGTGCGGGCGACAACGTGTTAGAATTGTAAAATTCAGGATATCAGCAAGCTAAACACTTACCAGGTAGATTTTCATGGTGCGACTGCTGTTTGAACAATGGTGACTACTGCCGTTTCTAGCAGCCTTTAAGTACCTCTCAGGTCGGGAGTGAGTGCCCAGTTAGCAGGCTATTCCGCATAATCCTGTCGTACAGAGGTGGGCTCATTAACGCAGCTGCGGTAATCAGACTCTCTTTTGCTCCCTAAAGAAACCGGGAACTGCAAGAAACAGGTCACTTTCAAGCCAAACCGCTCAAGCGTGTCATTAATACGATGTCTTCAGTTCAAGTTGGTCAGAAAAAAGTGCAAACGAAACAGCATCTGTCGTTTTGTGTATGGGGAAACTTACCACACTTACAGGCTCTAGAATCTCTTCAAGCAAGTAATTACAAGAGAAAGCAAAGCGTACTGAAAAATCTAGGACCCTAAAGGAGAAGTAAGGACAAAACCTGTACAATTTTTACACAGAAACCCGTAGATATGGGAGTGCACGGAATCGAGAACCAGTATTGCTGAAGAAAGTATAAAAGCGGAGACATTAAGTAAAGGGTAAATAAAAGGCTAAATAGAACTACAAATAAAAACAAATTAAGCGTAGTGTCCTAACCAATATTATTGTACTTTATATGTGTATTTAGAATTAATTTTATACTAGTCTGCCAGGGCTTTGGTCACTCCGACGCATAAATTAACAAAATAAATGCATATTTATTTTGAATAATTTATTTAGACTTTCTGAAATACTATATGTAGACTAGGTAATTTAATTATTTAATACCATATTGTTTAATCAGTGAGTAAGTAATAGTGACAATGAATTCAAAAGTAGTTAAAGAGCGAATCCAATTTTTGAAATTTTCGGAAAGCTTTTCGGCGAGACTTTGCATTTGGTGTTTATGATCAAAATCATTTTCTCCTTTGCGTTCAAAAATTATTTCGTTCTACCAAGGCAACGTCGTTAAATAAATAAACCTGTCAGCTTTCATCAATCGCGAAAAAGTAGGCACATCAACGAACGAGAGGAAAAGCGAGTCAAATAATCATCAATAGGGGCAATAAGGAAGTGATGTTGAAGGAAAACCGTCAAATAGAGGACACACACTGGATGGCATATGGCTGTAGTGTAACTAAGGCTATGTTGCTTCTGGGGGAAAACTTAACAAGTGACCTGATTCCTTTTTGTCATCCCTATAAGCCTCTTCATCGAGCATATGGCGTGGCCTATTAAGTTCTTCTGGCTTACTTTGATCGAAATGAAGTTTGCAAGATCAAGAAACTTGGAAATTGAGGACGCATAACATTATACCAAGGCGAGTGTATATAAGAGACACGCTTTCGGGTTTTAGAATCAAGGTTTATTGATCTTCCTCCTTTAAATCCTGACCAGCAGGAACACGAATTCACGAAAACTTAAAAAAAATATCCACCAAGGGAACATAAGTACATTATTACATTAAGTTGAATAATTTAATATTTTGGAGCTTCGTATTTCTGCTCGTATTTCGGGTACTCGTATTTAGGAGCTTCGTACTTAGGAGCTTCATACTTGGGGGCTTCGTATTTAGGAGCTTCGTACTTCGGTGGCTGCTGCATAAAAAATATAAAAAATACTATTATTTCTCTGCGAGAAAAGATGTAAGAAAAATGAAAAGAATTGTACCTTGTAAGCGGGAGCAGAGTAAGGAGCCGGTGCGTATTCTTTGGCCGGAGCTTTGTAATCTTCTTTGTATTCGGGTTCGTGTTGGTGACCGTGGTTATATTCCCAGTATTGTTCTCCCTGGTTGCCATAGTCATCACCCCACTTGACCTAAAAGGAAAACGTATTGTGACCGGTGTTGAATTAGGTAAAAAAAAAAGTTTGTTTACCTTAGTGCGGAAGCGCCAGTCTTTCGCTTGTTCAAATCGGGAAGTGAAGTGGCTTGGGTTACCACGGTTGTAGCCAAACTCGTATTCATGTTCGCCGGGAATATTCGCATACTGGAAGTAACCGTCAGGTTTTTTGCCATCGAAGGAGGGGCCGTTGTACGCTCCTTCCTTGGGTTGCTGTTTGTACCCTTCGTCGGCCAAAACGACCACGGTAGCCACCGCCAAAAGTAACTGTAGAAAAGGGGTTGATAAACCATGTCAGGCAACATCCAAAGTAAGTTTTGTAAAATAAAGGATGTTTTTATTTGGTATTTACCAGGATCTTCATGTTGCTGTTTCAGTTAGAGAAGAACTGATGCCGTTCCGAGATTTTCCGTCTCCTTTTATACTAGAAGCCCCGTATCTGTTTATTACCACCAAGTGCCATTAGCTCCTGGCCCAAGGTATTGAGGCCAAGACACCCAGTACACATAGACCACAGCTTCTTCAAATAATTACTGCTATTGTCGAGGAAAGCATGACGAACGCATTTGTGGCCAACCATCCATCACGAAGTGGTCGACATATGCCTTTTCTGTATCCCTTTTGGGATGTTAAAAGCTTACGGTGCTTTTATCCCAAAGCGCCAAATGCTCTACTTTGTGATATTCTTAACTTTTTTTCAAAGATGGTGTCACGGGCTCTTGGGGCAATATTTGTATAAAAAATTACGGTCATCTGACACAGGTACCCAAAATTTACAAAACGTAGAAAGATTCATATATGTAAGAAATACTATCGTACTTCCGTGTACGAGCTGGGGCACATGGAGTCTGTGCGCAGTACATAGAATATGTCTCGTGTACATATAAGACATGTGTATGTATAGCACAAAGGACATTTTATGTACCGCGGAGCATAAACTACGCACCTTTGGTACCAATAAAACCAACAGTGGCTCAGTCAGAGTTGGCTCTAATCAGACCAATGTTCAAAGAGACGAGCTGAGTTAGGCTCAGCCTGTGGCTGGCTCCGATCGGCTGCACATCAAATCGTAGGAAACTTGAGTGAAGTGTGGTTAAATTCAATGCATATTCACGAAAATTTTTAAGAGTCAAGTGAAAACATATATTATAAGACACCGAACAATCGACGTGGTTCGTCCTAAACCTTTTAAATTAAAATAAATGAATACAAACCTTGACCTTGGAAAGTCCAACGTGTAGTTTACTAGCATGTTTTTTTCATGAAAATTTACATGCATTTTGTATAAGATAGATCATTTAAATTGTATGTTGAACGGTAAATAATATGGAACCTGTTTGAATTGCGCTATTACAAGCCGTTTTCAATTCGTAATATATTTAAGTATACATTTTTCAAGTCAATTCGATTTTTCATTAAATGGATTAAAATTTCTTGTAAGATTTAACAAAGTGAAACTGTTCAATAATAACAGATAGACATATATAGCAGGAAAACCATTGCAAACTACGTAAAGGATATCTCACGGCTTCGGATATACGGAATTGAATATAAAAGATTATAATAAGTAAATGATTTTGGACATAACTTGTATTTCTGCACATTTTTGCGAAACGCTCGGAAAGTTGTCCAAGCAAAAGTACTATATTTCATTAGCTTAAGTCAATTACAGCAATTTCAGTAGTTTTTAGTTTAATTCTTTCGATTAAGAATTCAACGGTTGGTCCAATAAAAAATAATAATAGGACAGATTTCATAACTATACAGAATTAAATTCAATTAAAAATTAAGTGGGTTAAGGTCTAATGCACATCGATGTACTGATTTTTGCACCCTTCAATGTAAGCCAGTGCTCACGAGACGAGCCAAGTTGAGCCTGGCTCTGCTCGAGCGAAATTGTGACAGACAAGCCGTTCGCTGTTCACCTTTAGTCCACCGTAGCTGATCGCGTTTTAGCCTTGTTGTGTTTCGGCATTTCCGCTCGTAAACCAATCTGTTGTTTTTCTTCGTATAAACGGATATGTTTTCGCTGTCGTTAGCCTACCTAGCGCGGAATGCAAGTACGGCAAGAACATCTCTGCGTCAACTGAGTACTTCTGCACCTAAACAAAGCGGTGGAACGTAAGAAATCCAAAGAACACTCTACACATGTTTCCTTTGATTATGGCGTTTCATTTTTTCATTCTAGATGGACATATCGTCAGAGCTCTGTAGATCCTCCTAAATCTGTTTTCTATAAGGCGGAACTCTTCGGTGGTATCATGTGGTTTTGGATGCTGTACCATATTTACAAGGAGCCTGAACATCTGCTCGTAAGTTAAGCAAACTTGTTCTGCACGTGAAAACTTTTTTTACCCTTTTTTTAGGGCGATTTTCCTTATCCTGACGCCAGCAAATGGACCGACGCAGAATTAGGTATTTCGGAAGAGTGACTCCTTTGTATTGTATACATTGTCGTCCAGATGTGAACATATTTGCCCATGTATGGAGGAAAGAGACCCTCCCTTCATGCACCAAGCAGCATTACCATGCTTTTGTTGTATGAAAAGTAGTACATAAATGAACCTAAACATAGTACATATTTATTAGTGTTATTGACTGTGTAAGTTTCGAATATTAGCGTACTTGCTCTGTGTAGTGCGTACAACGCAATTAAACCGTCTGTCCACTCCATTTCTGACGGCTGGTCCCATCGTAATTGCAGAATTAAAGTCTGGAAGGCAACAGTCAACGCAATATATTCCAAAAATATAAAAACGAGAGGAATGAAACTTCTCGTATTTAGCTGGCTGCCACCAAACTTGAATGACACAAATCAAGCCTTAGCTTATAATAAAGAATCGTTTATCTAGCGTACTTGGTACTGAAATTTGGCGAGGAGTCCAATAAACGTCAAAATGACCGCGAAAATTAGCATCAGGTCCTGGGCTCTAGAGAACATGTCATTCTTTTTTTTTCGTATTATTATAGAATCTTACAGAAAAAGGACGAGTAAAACCACGGGTTCGGCGTTACACGATGAAAAAATGCAGTTAATAATAAGATCGGCGGCTAAGAAAAAATGTTGCAAAGTTATGACTAATTTGGAAGAAAACATTTTCCAACTGTTAATACAAAGACGTCGGAAATTCCATAGATATTTTCTGTATTTTCTGTGAAATTCCCGGTAACTCCTGGCAACCATGTCTATACGTAGTTTACATTTTCCTCTCTAGATGTCGGCAGTATCCAAAAACAACCAAATTCCTACTAACCAGCCATAAGTGGGTTTTGGGCAATGAATTTGTGTTGGTTGTTTTAGTGCTGGGTGGGCGAATTTCAGTGCTGTAATACCCTTTCCCTGTGATTTCTAGCTGAATATTTCCATCGATGTTTTCTAACCAGGGCAGTAAGTACAAACAAACTTTGTTGATTAAAGTGGAGGATGATTAATTGCGTCACTAACGCCATACGAGTATTGCCTGTGGAAAACCGCGACAGAATTCTTTTGGCCTTGAAGGATTGGCTGTTCTATCGTGTTTCGTGGGCGAGTGGGTGGATCACAGCCAGCGCGTGTGATTCCTTCGTTTAATTATTCAGGTACAGTCAAGCACTGTCCTTTGAAAAAATCTGAACCCCCAACCCGTCCGCCAAAAACGAGTACGGCCTACGCCTAATAGCCTCATACACTGTCCCATTTTTTTCACCCGCGTTAGAACTTCGGGAGAACAATACTGTAAAATTCCATTTCAATTCTTCTTTTTGTGTAACGCGAACCCTAGCGACCTTGAAGCCGTGTTCACAGTCACTTCTGAAAAGAAAATTTTGGAAAAAAGACATTTCTCTTTCAAAAATAAAAAAGGAGGTACTGTACCATGCCGGATCACACGCCCTTCACGTTTTTCCTTCGCTGTTTTTTTTTTCGTATTTGCGCAAAGTTTGAAAGCGCAAGTTGGTAAAAGGGCCTTGCCTTCTAACCTCCCAGCGAAAATCTTCACAGCATTTTAATCATCTGTTAAAAAGAAACTTCCCACCCCGTGAGGCAAGCAAAAGGTTACTCAACAGTCCAAACTCTTCCTTTTTATTCTTTTTTTTCTCTCCTCCTCAAGCAGCGCAACAGCACGCCGAAGCAACATCCGGGTACCCGGGCCAGAGAATCCCACGTTCTCAAAATCACATTTTCCCCTATGTTCTTTCACCCAATATGCTCTGACCGTTTTCTTGCCTATTTCTTTGTATTAAAAATAGTGCCTGATTCACACATGCATACTTACTGTCACATACTTATCAAGAATACTATTTAAGACAAATGAAAAAACTATTGTAAAGAAAATCCTTTTTTATCTCTAGATAAGATGAATAGCATTTGCTCACGCTTTAATCCGCTATCAGGTCTATTGTCATATTTATCTTCAGCACAGCTTTATTCAAAGTATCGGCAAACTAAAGCACTTCCTCCCACGAGTCAAATATCATTTATTGATTGTTGTCAACTTTTCTTTTCTCTAGGGAGAATTTAACGTACACGTACGTAGAAGGATAGAGAAAGACCTAGTTCCGGGTGGCGGGGCAAGAAAAACATTTTAGAATTCAACAAGTTGGAGAACCTCGTCAGGAACAGAGAAGAGAGAACCTATTTGTCCTAGAAAAACACAGGCCGGTCCTATTTAACCCTGACCCATCCCGTTTTCGCTCGAAACGTCCTCGCACCCGCCCACTTTTAGGTGTTCTTTTATTTCTCACCAAATAATTTTTAATATTAACGTTGTCTTAGTTTTTCTTTTAGCAGACTTTCAATGAGAAACGTCATTAGGCATTGAAAAAGGACTCAAAATATGTTCGGATAAAAGAACTTTGACAAAGAGTTAAAAAGATTACAGGAACTTTTAAAAGGAGTTTGGTGTTATTTTTTCCAAGATGTCGTGAAAAGCACCTGTACAGCCCTTGACGCGACGTCACGCGCATTGGGTAGAGAAGAATAGACGAGGAGAAAGACGGAAAACAGAGAGATAGAGAGAGAGAGAGAGAGAGAGAGAGATGCCTGGAAGCTGGTGTCCCCATTCACAAGAGTCGAAATCCTGGTTTGGTGCGCTGCATCCTTGATTCTTTGCCTTCGCACTTCTTCTCCTTCTTCTGGGTTTCGCCGGGCTTTCCCCCTTTTCTCGTCATTTTTCAGTTTAAACCAAGAGCCCGAAGTATATGCATATGTATATAAGTTGCGTTTTCAGGGGGGCAGGGTCTTTTTTTTTAATTCGGACTCACGCACTCACGCAGATCCGCCTTCTTCGTGACGTGGGTTCGTAGGGAAATTTCGGCGAGGGAATGACGTTCTCCGGCACTAGTCGTGCCTTTTAATGGGCTGTCGTAAACGACCAATGTGCCGGCCGTTTTCGTTGCTCTGGCGGCATTGAAAGATTCTTGAGAAAGGACTGGGGGAAAACTCAGGAGATTGCGTTTAAAGTTTCCATGGCAAGTTTCCCCAAGGTTTGCAACTCCACATCATCACTATTTTTTTAAAAGAATTTTTATTATTTTTTCATTTGGTTTTTAAAATTAAACTTTTTGGATTAAAACTAAATATTCAGCGAATTAACGTGAAATATTAGAATTTAAATTTAATTTAAGCAACATTGAGTCATAATAAAAGATAAGTAATAATTTTATGTAAAAATAAATTTTGTATTTAACTATAGACGGAGCTTGGACTAATTAAAATTAAAGAATTGGAGTGCTTTCCGTCGTAGATTTATCATTTTTGGTCCCTGTGCACCTTTCGTATTTTTTTCATGCCAACTGCATGGGAAATATGGGGGCTTGTGTTGACGATTTTGACATACATGTAACTGTTGCATCTTCTTTGAAAACGTTTAAAGTAGTCATTGTTTGTTAACAGTAACTAGAAAATACCCAAAAATATTTTTTCAGATTCCAATGTTTCGGAAAACGAACAAATTCCTGGAACGATAAAAAGTTAACGGGCTATTTTCTAGTAATATTTACAATAACAATAATAATATAGTTGGGTCCTAAGAATTATTTATCTGCCTTCAGTAGGCGGTGCTTATGATGCATTTGAAAAAAAAATATTTGTTAAACTTTAATTCTAGAAATTTTAAGAAACACTGAAAGATGAAAACAAAATCAACAACGCAAGCTTCCATGTAATGGTCCATAAGAATGGGGGAGGGGGGGGGTTGATGTACTGTGGGCTTAATGTGTAGCTGTTGTTAACCGTGAAGAATTAAGGAAAGGTGAGAAGTTGGCGGTTTGGGGATTTGGCAAATGTCAAAAGCGCAGGTTAGTTAGGGTGTGATCTGCATAAATTTGTGAAGTTTTTGACGTTAAACTTTCACGTGGGTCGTGTTGTTGCTTATCAGTATGCGGTAAACTTAATGCCTAATTTCCACATTTGGCGTTATAATTTGGGCTAACAACCGAACCGTACGAAAGAGTTGTACGGTTAATGTTCTAGGCAAATTTGAAGTCCAGCTCCTGAGAATATGAAACCAAGATTTCGGAAATTGCGAAGCACTCGGCTTAACTTTAAAATAAGTACAACACGTAAATAACATTTAACAGGTGACCAAAGCAGAGGCACTCTTGCGATCGTAAAGTTTTATTAAAACTGTCGAACGCGGCGAAAATTAGTTTCTTTTGTAATGGGCTACACTGTAAAAAAAATAATTGTAAATTTACAATTGCAGCAAAAAATTATAAGGACTTTACTGTAAAAATACTTTTAAAATGTTTTTCTACAACTAATTCGTGGTTTAAAAAATAAGTTCTGTAAGTATTTTCACAGTGAAATCCTTGTAATTTTTTGCTGCACAACGAATCGTTGTAAATTCTCAAAAGAATTTTTTACAGTGTAGTCAGTTTCAAAATTGAATTCGCATCCCTTCTTCCTTCCCTTCGTAAGTATATGAGTAGCTGTAATTAAAACCGACTTAGCCGTAAGGGAAACCACCAACAGACAGCGTAGTTAGACTTAAAATATAGAGCTCAAAATGTTCGAGTTTGGGCGAAATTAAACATCGACAGCGACAACGTCGATGCGTTCTTTGGTTCACTCGTCTTTTTGTAGGAATTTTGTGACGTAAAGCATGTATTGTAATGTACATTTGGATGAGGTGTTATGGAGTTATTCCGTATAGCCAAATTCAACTCCAAAGAAAGTTGCCTCTATAAAATAGAGTGATTTAACCACCAATTTTATGGCATCCAAAGATTTGTCAGACAATTAAGCTTTAGTTCCTCCGGTTTCTGTTTGTTATGACCAGTTTGCTATCTTAGGCATTCTTGATAAACCATATTAAGTTATACCTTCCACAATAAAAATGGATAGAAAAGGTACCTACGTCAGGATTTTCAGCTCGTGGACTTTTGGAACTAGTGATTATGAATTAGATTATTAAAACTAGAACGCTTCGAGATATTTTTGCCCTTAGATAGTCTCAGTGGAATGAATGACTCATTCTTTCCCATTCTAATGACCAGCGTAGGCTTTCTCACATTTCTGGGCGTCGCTTAATTATTACCTCGGTGTCTTAATCATTACACATGTTAATTGGTGACGAGCACAGTGAAATGTCCCATTTACAATGGGTGACTTTACGTCTCTTCCTGTTAATACTTAAAGCATTCTTCAAGTGTCCTTGTTAAGTGTCAGTCAAGTAGCTCTTTTACCATGAATTTTGACGCATGAAAGGGAAACATCCGAGAAACGACACGCCCACAATATTCAAAAGAATGTAAATACGTTTGGCTGCTGCAATGGTAACATATTACGAAATTCGGACAAAATTCTGTAATCCCGTAAACCCCTTCAAAATTCCCGCCCTGATTTCACCACCGTAGAGTAACCGCAAAGAATTTACCTTTTTCTTACGAAAATAGTGCAATATATTTCAAAGCCGTGTACACTGTTTGACCCCAGGAAATATTCAAAAAATCTCCCGCGTTTCGAAATGAAAAACGGCTTCCAATTTGCGCTTTCAGCGTCTTCGGATAAGATATGCCTATCCTGGGAAGAAACCAAACGTTTAACGCCCAGGACTAGCCAGTAGTGCCTGAATTAAAACAATAATAATAATAAAAAGATTTAGAACGCCAATTTTTTTGGGGGGCACAAACTACCAGGATGTTGTACTGGAACGGATCTGTTGATGGTGATGAACATTGTGTCTAGAGACAAAAAAGGAAGAGAATAAGAAAAAAATGTTTTCCATTGGAACGAAAAGAGTGAGAAGGATGAACGAGAGAAAAACGAAGAGAGGGCGGAGATTGGGTTATCCTGGCTATTGTAGTACTTCGTTGTGGGGATGGTAGGTGGGGCAAGGAAAAGCAAAAGGATAGAGAAGAAAGGGCAGCCAAAGGAAAAAGAGGAGGACTGCCTACCCAGCTTCTCTCTCTTTCGCTCTTTTACCTGGTTCCCACCCACTTTCTCTCCTTGAAGCCAAGGTAGCTTTTTGACTTGTATTATACACCTGGGGAAGAGGGGGCTTTACATCCGGCAACTCTTTAGGCAGTTTGGCAAGACCTCCTTTCTTCTTCTGGCTTCCTCCGCTGGTTCGTTTCTTCATTCTTCTTTGTCGTCGTGTTCGCCTTCCTTCCCACCTGTCACACACGCATGAATTCAGTACATTTCCAGCCCGTGCTCCTGGCCGGAGAGTTGGGTCCAGTACGTGCTCGGTGCATCTCCCGCTTAATTTCGTTATCTTTTGTAGTGTATCTTCTTGTGCAAAGTCTTGCTTTCCCTTGTGTCCTTCCCAATTTCTTAATTAAAAATAAAAGAAATTGAAAAGGAAGAGAAATTGGAGTACTAAATATTTGGCGATTTTGAAGTGATTTGTATGGCTCAGGTATGCACAATATTCCGTTCCATTATTGGGGGGTGATATGGGAAGTGAAAAGGTGTAGTTTTGTTGGAATTCTGGATCCTGTTGTTGAATATCCGCGAAAGAATTGGGCATTGCTTGAAATTTGTTTAGGATCAATAGTGGCAAATGTGTAGATTGTACGCGAAGAAAGTTGTCGAATTGAAAAGAGGTTGAGCTTTTTGTTTGTTTTTTTTCTGGTTACAGAGTCTGTTTGTAAGGTAGTTACGAGTTGGCATCGAAGTGTTGCACAGGTGCATGACTAGTTTGGTTGCTTATTTTTGATACTCACGCTTTTCTCTCCCCGTTGGTTCTGGGTTCTGTGCTGGCCCTGGGCGAAACACGACTTCCACCAACGCTTTTATTTATTTCTTTTGCTGTTACTTTGGCGAAGGCAAGGATTCTTTCTGTTTGCTGCCCTCCCCTTGCCACCAAATGAGGAGGAAACCAGCGCGCGAAAAGAAAAGAAACAAAACCTCACATTTTTGCCTAGGATGGAGTGTTCATTGACAGTTCCTGGTGTGGTTTCGCATTACAAAAGTCTGTAAAAATATCGCTTGAATCAGGATCATCTTTGGCCTGTTTTCCTTCATCCTACGTAAAGAATACCTATATTCGAACATCATACGAACACGAGAGGAACATCGTAGATATTTATAGCATTTTGGGGGGATTTTTTAAGCTATTTTCCTTACATTTAAAGTAGTGTAGTAATTAAAGTAACGCATTTTGCAGTAATCATAACGAAATTATTTTGTTAATTAGTGTTAAAGACGACAATAATTCCGTTAAGCGACTATAGTTAAAACTTTAGTTAAATAACTAAATAATTAGTTAATAACTAAAAGTAACCCATCAAGTAGAAATAATAGCAAACATTCCAGTTATTGATGACGATATAGTAAAATTTTCTTTTAAATTGACAAACTTTCATTTCTCAGCGGCTACTTAGGTAATAAGAAATAAATTAACTGTAAGAAAGAAGAAAAGGGAAAAAAATGCAAAAATGCTTCTGCATTTTGTTAGCAATAGTAAATAGAATAACAAAAAAGAAAGGAAGAAAACAGAAATTTAAATAAAAAGAGAAAAAGCATTGACTAGAGATGACAATGTTGCTTTCGAAATTTTAAAGAAAATATGTTTCTTTGATATTCACAGTGCGCCGATTATGCATCATGGCCTACGTATGCACGGTTTAGTCCATTAGACTCCGTCACCATGGCAACGGAGGACAGTCATCCGCCCTTGCTCCGGAAGCATTCGCAGTTGGCCCACGTGAGCAGCGCCGCACGTTGTCCCGATGCCACTGCCTTGCTCTTGTCCTCACCGCTGCCTCCGGAATTGGTGGTAGCGCTCAAATCTTCCTCGTCCTCTTCCACCTCCTTGGCCAGCCTGGCGTGTCTGCGGTCGTCGTGCTCGGAAACGGACGTCCACCACGAGCAGTACCAACCAGCGGGCAGTGGTTCGCATAAAGCTGTCTTCCAGGTGGAAAGCGCCGGCCTGCCGGGCCGGCCAGTCGGGAACAAGCTGCCGTTGACGCGGACTTGCAGCGAAGGCCTCCAGGTGTCGTACCGATCGAGTGGGTCGACCAAGCCGAGGCGCAAATTGGAATCGGAGGATTCAAGCTACGATTCGGACTATGAGTGTTCCTTGGCCGAGTCGCCTTCCAAATCAGGAGTCTTGGGAGCCAGCACGGGGTTTACGACCTCAGAGACACCTAGTGAGCATGGTGATGTGTCCCGGACGGTATCGGATACTTTGGGCCAGGAATTTAGCGAGTATGTCTCGCTGAATCCGGCCCAGCCTGTCATGAGCCCAGTCGAGCTGGATGAAGAGCACAAAAAGGAGAGTGAAGAAGAAGAGGAGGAAGAGTACGAGGAAGATGAAGAGGAAGAATTGGGCAGTCCTGACCCGAGTTATACCAGTAAAGTGGAATTTGCCTTGAAACTGGGTTACACGGAGGAGCAAGTACGCACAGTGTTGAACAAACTGGGCGCCCAACCCAGTCAGAACGAGTTACTGGCTGAACTCATCCGCATCGCGGCGTTAATGCCACCCACGACCAACGCCACGCCCCTGGCCTGTAGGACGCAGAACCGTTTGGCGAGTAGTGAGGAAGAAAGCGAACACAAAACGGCCCTCAGGGAAGAGGGAACGCTGAAGCATATTGTTATCGATGGATCCAACGTGGCGATGAGGTCAAATTAGCTTGTCATTCCGTACGTCACGTTCTAAAGGCTCTGTTGTTATTTTTTTTGTCGTTTTCTGACTTCTAGTCATGGCAATAAGGAACGGTTTTCGTGCCGTGGGATCGAAATTTGCGTTGATTGGTTCAGAGCCCGTGGCCATAAAGACATTACCGTCTTTGTGCCCAAGTGGAGAAAAGAAGCTTCTAGACCTGAAGCGCCTATCAGTGGTAAGCTTGAGGACGGGAATAAGTTTCTGTGAATATTTATTATGTTTGAGTTCCGAAATCGATCGCGACGAGATTGGAAAACTATTGGGAAGGTAACTTTTAATAATATTACTTTTCCACGTTCTGTCCCTTATGACCAGACAATTCTGGGTAATGCCCAGAATTGTCTG